>JANHGB010048857.1:0-46382 GCA_026283785.1 Coracopsis vasa
TGGCGGTGTTCAAGGCCAGGTTGGACAGAGCCTTGGGTGGCATGGTTTAGTGGGAGGTGTCCCTGCCCATGGCAGGGTGGTTGGAACTAGATGATCTTAAGGTTCTTTCCAACCTTAACTATTCTATGATTCTATGAACTTCTGGATTTGGTTCCAGCTAGAGCTCAGGAGTGTTCTGACATTTAGGCAACTGGGAACATGGCACAGTATGCAAAACTGGAAATGAAACTACCTGCTAATACTCAAACACCTGAAAACCTCTTTATGTTGCCTTACACTAGTGCTCCCACCAATAAGAATTAAGGCCCCTAACATGAGAGAGTACTGACTAATGTCATTGCTGTTAAAAAGTCAGTGTTTCCCTACTGCTACCCTATTGCGAGAAATCACAGCAGCTCCTTATTTTTAGAACAGAAGTGCAAATTATCAGATATCATTGTGCAGTGCTATGCCTGAATAACTGTTATCTTTTTAGGAGAGTTAGTATCTTACAGTGATATTTAATTAGCTAGTAAGTTGAAACAGTAAAGTGCTTTCTAAATGCTAAGTATTAGTATTACAAAGCATGAAAAAGTACAGAAAGGGAAGCCCTGCTTTCCTAAATTCCTATAGGCTATGCATGGAAATCAGAAAGGACTGCAGCAGATATTATCTCAAACCATTTTAAAAAACAGATGTGCAAGCTTTGCCTGTGCTGACTGAGCAATCATAGAAATGAAGTCTTTACAAAATACCCTTTTGCAATCAGACTGCATGTCTTCCTTCAGCATCTGTAGATCACACACAAGCCCTTACACAGCACATGTGGACATCACTAATAAGATTTTCTCTTTATCCATGCCAAGTCTCATCATTCACTGAGAAGGCAACTTGCTGAGCAGAAGGGTGAGTTGGATTGTGGTGGATGCTGCTGATACTAATCAGAAACTTGGCAAGAATATGGTGGAATATTGCCATAATATAATAATGTTTTTAAAACAAAACAAAAAAATCATTTCCTAACCTCTTTGAAAAGCAGGGGGCACAATTTACAGGAAATTATTTGTGTTCAAGAAGGTGGCAAGTCAGTTACAGCAGGACTTCACAGAAGCCACCGAAATAATCATCACAGGCAGGTAGGAATAAAAGCTAAGGCTCCATTTCCTCATAAGATACCATAAAATATTTGGGGGCATATTTCTCCCCTCCTGAGTGCACAAAGAATTAGTTGCCTTGGCTGGAGAATATGTCCTCAGAGTCATACAGTGTAGAGTTATAACTGGTTACAATTTGTTTTAAAAGTGCTTCTCTGAGGATAGATAAAGTCTTTTGGGTTTGAATTTTCTTCTTCTTTTTTATTTCTCTGTTCTCCTGCTGCTCTGCAATTCAATTGCTGAAAATCTCATTTACCCAGCAGCTGAATTCAGATCCAGCCATGGTCTGTATTCTCTACTGTAAACTCTAAGGAATGAGTAGCTGCTTGATAATTTCATAGATTTTTTTTTTTTTTCTTCAGTTTGCCAGTTCCATTATAGATCATACCAGTGTCCTTCCCTATTTCTGATATTAAGGGAAGAGCACAGCCATGTTTGCCTTACCTTGAAGATGACTGGTTCTTCAACACTTTGAAATTTTTTTGAGTAATATGAATGGAATATTTACATATAAAACCACTTCTGACGTTAATATTTTAACTATCTAGGTGAAATATTTCTTACACTTGACAGATGTAAGACATTGATAACCAGATACTAATTAACTAGTTTAAAAACAGTCTTTTTGTGCAGAAACTAGCAGTCAGGCATCCAAAGTAGCATTAAGTGGTTTTGCCCAGGAATGCCCATACAAGTTTATAAATATACATTATCATGAATTCACTATTAATAGATATAGTCCTGCAAATTACACAGCATTTAACATTTTACGGGTGCTTCATTTCTGCTGGCTGGTAGGCAGGTGCCAGACCAATTCAGTCAACAAGCCTAATCCCCTGTGTTGCTGAGTCAAATATTTTTATTTGATATTTTTATTCATATTAGGAAGCACCTGATAGATTTAAACAGGATTACCCATGATGTAAGGCAGTATTAAATGTGAGTGAGTACATGGCATAATTCAAAACAGGTGTCTCACTGGGATCTCGGAGCACAGTTTTGCAATGTGAAATAAAATTTACTCTACCCCAAGGTACCACAATGTCCCAATAAAAACTGTCCTGAAGTATTCTGAGCTGTATATCATTCTTTGCATATCCAGCAGATCAGCAGAGGACCCAGAGAAAGCTTTAATGGTCAAATTGCAGTTTTATCTCTAATGCAATTTTTAAATGGCAGTTTGTACACATGCTGCAATAGATGTTTGTTAGTGGAAGCCAGACAAGAAACTACCATGGCCCCTTGTATTTGGGAATATGGTAGACACTCAGCAAGACATGGTCAAGTCCAAGTTCTTACTGCATTTATACCAGAGGGAAAAGATGACAGATAAAATCACTACCTTCATTTCAGTTGATTGGGTCCCACAACTCTGCCCCTGAGGTAACAGCCTCATTTGGAGTATCTGACTGCTAACACCAGCAGTTAGCTATTCGCTAGTTACTTTGAAGGTGGGGAAATGGAATGATGACTAAAAATAAATCTCTTAGATATCCATCAACTCTTCCCCTCTAAATACATCACCGTTATCTACAAAATAGGTCTCTGGTGATTTCACATTTTCAAAGAACTTGTCTTTCTTGGGCTACTGCTGCTTGCCTGGGTACTGGAAAAGCTGGTTTTGATGTGACATGGATGCTGCCTCAGAAAAATATTGAGATTTTTTTTTAATTACTGGGGGAGGGGTAATATTTTTTACACAGGTGTTAAATTTCCTGGAGTTAATCGGGTAGAAAAATGCCTATGAGGCATCATTCGGTCCATTAACTGTAATGCCAACTGCCAATGCCTGGAGTTGAATACTAACAGATTTTATAACTCTTTATGATAATTGACAAAACCAGACAGATTCACAGTTAAGCATAGCCCTCCTGTTCTTACCTGCTGCCTTCTGTGTTTATATCCCTGGTTGTCTGAAACTGCTTCCTCTTTTAGCAGGGGAGACATGAATATAAGAAGCTGGGTAGTTTTGCTCATTTACGTGAAAATTATACAGATGAGCAAACACCCAGCAAACAAGGATCAGCATCTCCTCCCTCACTTCTAGTTACTACTTTAAAAGGAACATTATTGCGACATTGTCAGACATGTGCCCCATAACACATGGAACAAAACAGGAGAGTAGAGAGTAGCTGAAAAACTAATTTTTAGGATTGAGATTTCCTGAGAGAAATCATTATTCTTAAGACAAATGTGAAAAAATACAAAAGGAAAATGAAAAGATGATGCTGTTATTTAGTGTGCGCTCTTTACCTGGCTACTTCAAATTACGCTGTATGAAAGCTTTTGATAGTTTTTCTCATATAGGCAGTGTCCTGAATCATAGTGTCTTTCCTAGAAAAGGTAGCAAGCCCTTATATCTCCTTCATTGCAGAATCCAGCTCAGCAGAGAGGTGTACAGCAGTGTAGAACATTTTCTAAATTGACATGGGTTGTATGTTCACCCACTTTGGATTCTTACCTCTGTATTTCACTTAGACTATTAGGATCATGTCTTCTTAGTTCTCAGCTAGGAGTCTCCAAGAAGATCTTTGTTGAAAAGGGTCATGAAAACCTAGTATACAGCATACTTCTCTGAGTTTCTATTATACCAATATCCATAAAAACTGCTGACCTTGCAACTAGCTATGGACGAGATACAAACCCCAAAATCCTTATTACTTGGAGTGGTTATTATCCTAAATTACACTTAAAAGAATAGGAGGTTAATTTTAGTGTCTTAATCATATTACATTATACATAACTAAAAGCTCTTCCCTGCACTTTCTATAGAATATATGGTATTTCTCTCAGATCTCCCATGGTGGGTGTTTAGATATGATCATGAAGGGACGATATAGCTAACTATTTAATAGCTTGTTTATCTGTCTGCTATGTGGTACCCCTGCAGCAGTCTTATTTCTTTGTTTGAAATTTTTTTTACATGCATGCATTTATAAGGCACTTGGGAATGTGAGGATATAAAGCAGCAAATAAATATGTTTGGAAAGGGTATGTTATACTAAATCAGCAAAGGGTAAAGAGCTCCAAAAATGAGAAGGGAAGAAAATTGGCTCCACCTTAGAAAACTAATATGAGAGCTGCTGAGTAAAAAAGAACAGTCATCCAGCTGGGATTTATTAAGTGGAAAGCTTTTTTTGAAAAAAGCTGTGGAAGACCAGAAATCAAAGATCGCTGTATATTTACTGGCTTTTTTGAAGCATCTGTTCCCTAATATCAGGGTGGCTCACAAAGACTAATCAACTGATCTTCAGAATGTCCTTATGAGTTTGAGATGTGTTAGCCTCATTTTACCATTGGAGGAATAAAGAGATTATTTGTCCAAGACTACACAGGAAATCTGTGACAGAAATAATAATGTAAGCCTGTATCTAGTGCAGTGACTCAGCCATAAAACTATCCAATCTTTTATCAGGGTAAGAAAGCAGTAAGTGAGGACTGTTGGTATAATTCATGGCAAAAGGAGAGAAGCTGATGAGAGACACCCCCTACCTAAACAGATGGAGAGGGCTATATCATTTCTGGTTATGGTGGAGAAAATCTACCTTTATTCTTCAAATTTAGTTAAAGGCATATAGAATACTGTATTTTCAGCTAACCCTTGCTGGGCATCTCAGGTGGTGGGTCAGTTGAAAAGCCAGGACACTTACAATAAAATCTGAGGCTGTCTTTTGAGCTTTGTCCATGTGGTCATCTTATGAAAAGTCAGAAGACTTGTTTGCCTGTGAAGATGGGAACACCTACATTACAGAAAGTTAAAGCCTTTTAAATTGATAAAATACAGATACAGCTGATATACAAAAGGAAAAAATGTCATCTTCATTGCTCATGGGGAGTTTAAACTGGAATGTCTAATATTTAAAAACAAAGAACAACAAAAATCATGTTATTTAAATAGAGTTTTCACACTTTGTGTTTTCCTTCAGCTTTTAGCCATAGGTTGTTAAGATTGTATAACTAAATGTGTTCTCTCTTTTAAAACTTTTACTCATTGGGATGGTTGCTGGGTGAGCTGACCGCAATTTTTTTTGCCTAGCTCCTAAGGGGACAGTTGTCATGCACTATTATCTGAGCGCATTTCATTATCTCTGGTACTGCCACTGAGAATGTCTTTATAACCACATTCAATCTGGTTAAGTGAGATTTTTATGCTAGGTCTTGCACATCCATATTGTAACTGCTATAGAATACTGAAGAAAGCTGATGCAACTTTTATTAGCTATATTAACTTAACTGTAATGAAGGGTTCTCAGGACTCCATCCAAATTTTCAAGGTACATCTACCAATTGCATCATCTCCTTCTAACGGATCTGAGAGCTTGGAAAAGCTAAGACTACCATCATTATGCTTACTTTTTGTGTGCAAAAGACTGCAACTAAACTGTACAATCTTTAGGGCTCCACTGATCAAAAAGGTTTAAATTCACTGCCTTCTAGAACTTCCCACTAAATAGAATAAAATTACCCTTACCCAGCACATTTTCTACAGACAGAGTTGATCAAAGCTAGCTACAGGTAACTTGTGCATGTATTTGGTCTACTTCTTATCTGCACTACAGTTTTCCACATAGTCCTGGCAATGTAAAATGTTCTTAGAGTGGAGGCGAATGCAGAGCAATTTACCTATGCTTTAAAGTACCGCATCATTGCCAGAATTGTGCAAAAGGGTATAATTTTGTACTGCAGATAAATGCATCCAATGGTTGGCAGTTGTTGAAGTGGACAATATCACAGCTTTCTTTCTCCTGTTTTCCCCAGCATGGATTCCTGCCCACTTTTCGCTAGAGCTTCAACCATGAGATTAAGGGAGCTACAATGGAAAAAAACAGTTCATGCTTCTAAAAGTTATTAGGGTCTCCACTGGGTTTACGTAATACAACTTCCTCCACAAGTGCATAGCTGGACCCGAGAGGAAGGAATGGATGATTCCCTTTGGAAATCTGAATATAATCGGATTATTGCACATAGTTGTAGGAATCATAATGGAAAAAACAAAACAAAACACCCAAATCTTCCTTTGCTGCATCATGAAGAGTTTAGATTAGGTGTATCCTTCAGCATCTATCTGTTTTGAAAAGAAAAGTTAAAGGGTTACGAGTGAGGGACATATTTTCTTTAAGATACTGTGTAGCACACACTGGAGGCACCTTGATTTTTCAGTTTTTTAATTTTAGTATGATTATTAATTTTCCCCACTTAGCTATAAACAGAATTTAGTGTGGGGAAGAAAATTTAATCATATCAAAGATTCTGGTGATTCCCATGCAAGTCTGTTTTAAGCTTTACATTGCAATATGGAATTACTGAAATGCTGTTAGGAATTTCTTTTATATAAGGATGATTTAATCTGACATAGAAAATTCATTTCTGAAGTTTCTTCTGTTAGGGGCTACATGGTGTTCCAAATATTTGAGAAATAGATCAGATGAAACTATTTGTTCAAAAATGTTTAAGTTTCCTGGAAGGGAGAGAAGGCTACGGCTTCTGTCTGGTGAGGAGAAAGCAAGCTTGGGAGGTAGAAAGCAGAAAAGCTGCAGATTATAGTGCCTGGCTGTGCTGAAACATTAAACTCTACTCCCATGGTGATTGGATATCACAGTGCATATGGTATGGAAACATTAAAATGTTAAGCCCTGTTTGAAGACCTCACAACGCCTAAACACGGCATGGCTGCCAACTGTTGTTTAGAACAGTATAGCTGACATAAACATGGAGTTGCCTCCTGCTATCCTGCACCTGGATTTGCTACACAGATAAATTTTAGATGTTATTGCAGTGGAAGGCCTAGCAAGGATTTCATACACTTTTTCTTCACAATAGCTGCAGCAAATAGACCATACATCCCCATCAATAAAAACAGATGTAATCTTCTGTCTGTTTGAAATTACTTTGTCACATCACACAAGATTTGTTGTCACCCTGTCCAAAAATTGCAGCACTTCTGTTTTTCTCTTGGTGAAACTAGACAACATTATATCCATTATGTTATACTGACTCCATCTACAATGCAAAAGTGTTTAGGACTGATGAGTCAGAAGAAAGGTGCAACAACAGACTAAATGCTGTACACAGTGACTTTGGTTGGTTTGGACGGTATGCCAACTTGAATAGCCATGTCCTGTAACTTTGTATTCAATATCTGGCATTTAAGTCTTAGAAAAACAAGCCAGAAATTCTGAGGAGATTATTTTTTGCTATTAAGCACTGGCTTCTTTAGTGAAGTTTCCTACTGTGACTTCAGTTCAAATGAGATTTACAGCATTTTATCTGAATGCTGTAACAAAATTAACACCTAGCAATATTAATTATTCACACATTTCCCCTCCTTTCATTTTATAGTGTAAATGTTGTGTAGAATTATTTACTCATGTTTTTTAGACCTCTGTAATATCTGATATATGTAAAAGCTGTACAAAAATAACTGAAAATGTGCTACCAGTGGGCAATTTCTCTTTGTTTTGTGGCACAGAGCCATACTGATTTAGTTAATGGTAGCATACAGTCATCTTATTCCCATGTTATTTCACAGTGAATATCATCTGACATTTTATTCTGAAAGTAGTGATCCACCTGGGAAGTGGAGGATTTTTCTCTGGTCTTGCCTAAACCGAAAGCATTAATTTCTCCTTTTACCTATATATCCAATATAGTTTATATGAATAATGGTAGTCTCTAAACTATGCCAGACATCTGTAGCTAGGATGAAGCATAAAGAAAGCTGTGTTACGAATCTACCATAACCACTCTATTGATCTCTACCCACCTTTTTAGAGTATTTAATCTACAGTTTCTACAGCATGCCTATTCTCCTAGTACTGATCTCTGTACTTTTCAGTCCCAATGTTATTACACAGTCTCAACAAGAGTGTGTTAAACTGATTGTTATTCCCTTACTGATGTTCTCTTCCTAGTTCTGCATAGACACCTCCGTCTTGACCCAAAGCAATTCATTGTGGGATCCCAAAGCACTTTCTGTCAAGCTATTTTAAGACTAACCATCAATAGACCCTGCTGTTCCAGTTTTGAATTAAATCTTTTGGTCAAACCAAGTTGTACCAAACAGTGACTAAGCCAACAGACAAACAGGCTGAGCCACAGAAATGTTTGCTAGATTTAAACACCCACAATGTAACTCTTTTTGTGACTACACCAGAGAGTACTAATACAGCAAATTACTTTATTGCTTCCATTTTCCCCTTTTTCCAAAACTATTGACCGATAGTTTTTACTTTTTGCATTGTATGGATTTTTAACATTTATTTTTAACAAATAACATTTTTTTTAGCATGGAAAGCACTTTCATTTTTAATCAACTAAAGTTTTTAGCCCATATATTCTTTAAGTTTGAGCTGTTTAGGTTGAAGTTTGTCTGAATCAGGAAATTCTGGTAGAAGCTAAGAGAAATACAGTGTTGGTGAACAGCCGCTGATGTGTAATCCTCTTAGGGGACAGAATAATACGGGCGATACAAAATCTAGTTATGTTTTAATTATCTTGATGCCTGCTTGTAATATTGCTACTTCTGATGCTGTCAAGAACTACAGGAAAGGGAAGATAAGGCAGATTTTTAACTGGTTTTGGCATGTTGAGCAGAGACATTAACATACGCTACAGAATGCCTCAAGAGACAGGTTGCAGACACTGAAAGACCTCTGGCTTCCTCCTCTCTTAGAATTATAAACCTAAAAAACCAGTATTAAGATCCCTTTCTCTCTGTGTTACTTTTTCATTCCTTCTTTCTATTGCTGTTAAGGTTTTGAAGCACTGAATCTGATAAGGCCCTTAGTCTCTCTGTAGTATCGCATTAATGAATTCTGGTCTGGGGTGTCCTAAACAGACTGGCCTGATGGGCAAATTAACCGGAGCTGCAGTCAGTAGTTTAGGTAATTACTTCTGGTCATTGATGGGTACAGGGTGTTCAAATTGCTTTTCAGAGGGCTTTTGAAGTTGAGAGATTTTCCTTCACGAATGGGAGTAAGACCTTATGCTATCAAAACTCAGGTGAAGGGACATATCTAGCTGAGACAGTGACAAACCTCTCAGAATTGAGTGACCAAATGTTAGTTGGTTTTTCTGACTTGTTCTGAAACCACATTAAACCACATACTACTTTCAAGTTAAACAGGGACGAGGTGGAAGCACAGGCCACCTTTTACTGAAAGGAAAAAAAACAAAAGAGCATTGAAATGCAAATTCTCATGGTATAGTTAAAGTTCTCCTTGGTTTCATCTCATAGTCCCCAGACTTTTGTGCAATCATTAAACAGCCTTGAATTTATCACATCTATCAGTACAAAATCAAGCAAAATCATCATGCACAGCTGTACTATAGAAGCATCAGACTGTGATCATTTCCTTGCACAGAACAGATGCGTGCTGTTGGCACCTCAGAGCCAGCAAGAGCTGCATGAAGCTTGTATCAGCAGGAATTCACTTTCACATACATCACTTGGGGACATGAATGTGCAATGTGACAGACCCATCAGTACCAATAATTTATCTAATTTACTACGGCAAGGTGGATACTTGGTTCTCTCTGGAAGTCAACAGGTCAGTGGCTTCATCAAGCAGCTCATGCTGTTCCCAGCAGTGCTACGTTCTTACTAATAATTTAATCTTGTATTTGAAGTTCAGCTCCTAGCAGTTTACCTCCTCTTTTCTCATTTTCTCTCACTTCTGCTTAAAAATATAATGGCCCATTTCAGCAAAATTAACTGCAATTTCATGGATCACTACAGCAGGAACAAGTTTTATCTGTAATCCATCTATTTGTTCCCCAGAATGCAAATTGACTTGATGAACAGTTCAGTGTCCTATGTAAAAAATCCTAGTTCTAATTGAGAGTGCTGTATTTTCAGTGAAGAAGGGGGAGGTTAAAAGAAGATTGTTTCTCTGCCTTTGACTTTCTGATAATTGTTCCAGGATATTTCATTTAAATTTTAAAAAGGTCTATCATAGAAAACATAGGCAACAGACCCTTGATTTCTTTTTGAATTAAAATTACGGTGCTCTCCTTGTGCTTCCTTCTTTCTTTTCCGTAGAAAAAGTACTATTCAGAATCTGGATTCTCATATAACATTGCCAGGTGACTACCTAAAATACATGATTCCTCTACCTAGTAGATACCAGCTATCATACGGGCAAAAGTAGAACATGACTCTTGTTCTTCCATCAGTGTGTCACTAATGTGCAAAAAAAGAAACACTCTACAACAGGATGAGCAACTGGAAGTTCATTTTCTATGGCCCCTTTTATGTTCAGATTCTCTTCAGGGATCACCAGCAGGTGGAATAATTTATATGAACTGGATATTTGTCTCTGTAGTGCGGATACATTTCCGTTTCTTTGCACTATAAAGATGTCAGATTGTAATAATCAAGAATTTCTTGAGAGAAATCAGAGTTCAGAGCTAAAAGCAGTGTCTGGAGATTATGTTGAAAATCAAGATAACAGCTTTTATATGCTGTTACAACTTTCCTAAACTACAAAGTTTCTCAACCAATTTAATTAATTATAAAATTAAAAAAAGTTACTTAAATGCCATTGGTAAAGATGTCGTAAACACTGAGTCTTGTCTTTAAGTATAAACTTCATTGGACTACTGACTTGAAGCCATTAAGTTAGCGTAACTCAACCTCTCCAGAAGGAACAAACTTACATTATCTAAATTACCACATAGTAGTTTTAGACAAAAAGAAGGAAGTATTCCTCCATACTGTGCATTAAGTAAATTGTGGCATTTATTGCCATAGAGTGTAGTGAAGGGCAAAAGTATAAACAGACAAATGTACAGAAAACAAGTGGCTCTTAAATATAATTGCTCAAATATAATCTCTAGCTCAATAAGTCCCTAGGTTGTTGCAGCAAACAGTTCCTGGAAGGAATATAAAGATAAGGCTCACTTTGTTTCTTTTCTTTTTGGCCATTTTCTATAAACAGATATTACTGTTATTCTCAGCTAGAGAACACTGGGCCAGGTGAGTATTTTGCCTTATTCTACTGTTGTAGGGCTCTTAAGTGCATTTTATGGCATCTTTAGTATGATTTCTTGGCAAAATCAAAATCCAAAACCAACTTGTTTCTACCAGTGGCATCTGTCAGAACTGCAGGATGAGGAAAGCTGCTGGCTGAAATTCCTTCAGCATGTGCTTCCTAACTGATACACGCCTGAGGTGCTGCTTAGAAACTTAATTTGTCTGGACTATCATTGCACCAAGCAGCCACGTTAATTACCCTATTCTCATATTAGTACTCATATAACTAGGAAGCTGTATACGCAGATTCTAACTGCCTTCTCTGATGCAATTCCCTTCATTAATCTAGGATAATATAGTATATGAGTGGTGTTCCCCAGGGCTCAATATTGGGGCCAGTCTATTTAATATATTAGTGATCTAGACGAGGGGACTGAGTGCAGATAACACTCAGGTGGGTGGGAGCACTGATCTGCTAGAGAGAAGGAAGGCTCCACAGACTGATCTGGACAAGCTAGATCAGTGGCAAATGCCAACTGTATGAGGTTCAACAAGGATAAGTGCTGGGTCCTGCATTTGCGCCATGCAACCCCACAGTCTTGGGGAAGAGTGGCTGGAAAGCTGCCTGGCAACAAAAGACCTGGGCTTGTTGGTCAACAGGCAGATGAATATGTGCCCAGATGGTCAAGAAGGCAAACAACATCCTGGCTTGTATCAGAAATAGTGTGGCCAGCAGGACTAAGGAAGTGATTGCCCCCCTGTACTCAACACTGGTGAGGCAACACCTTGAGTACTGTGTTCAGTTTGGGCCCCTCGCTACAAGAAAGATACTGAGATGCAAAAGTGTGTCCAAAGAAAGACCAGTGAAGCTGACAAAGCGCCTAGAGCACAAGTCTCATGAGGGGCAACTCAGCGAACTGGGGTTGTTTAGCCTGAAGAAAAGGAGGCGGAGGGGAGGCCTTACAACTACTTGCAAGGAGGCTGTAGTGAGGTGGGTGTTGGTCTCTTCTCCCAAGTAGCAAGCAATAGGACAAACAGAAACGGCCTCAAGTTGCATGAAGCGGGGTTTAAATTGGGTATCAGGAAAAAACTTCTTCACTGAAAAAGATGTCAAGCATTGGAACAGACTGCCCAGGAAAGTGGTTAATCTGCCATCCCTGGAGGTATTTAAAAGATGTGTAGATGTGGCACTCTAGAGACATGGTTTAGTGGTGGATTTGGCAGTGCTAGGTTAATGGTTGGACTTGATGATCTTAAACATTGTTTCCAACCTAAATGATTCTGTGATATGATTCACTTAAAATTCTGGAGAGAGAAACAAAGAAATAATTTAATTTTCCATTTTTCATCTGTGTAAAACAGCCAACATTGGGATTCCATGGTAGCAAAATTAATGAACAGGAAGACAGAAGAGACTGCTTTCTGCAATAACCTTTTGGTCCCATTCAACTGTCCTTAACCAAAAATACAGCAACCATGAAAGACCCAAAGGAAAAATGCAAAGAATAAGAGTAGCCTCTCTTTTTAGCGGGACTACAGTTTGACACCAAACTAGAAGGAAAGTTGTATGCTTCTACTCAATAATAGATGCCACAATAGTTAAGTGCTTTGACACTTACACATTGAAAACACCATATTTAGGTGTTTCACAATGCAAAGTCTACCAGGAACACATAAAGCACTAGCAAGTAAAAGAAGAAATGGATAATTTTATTTTCCAGTAAGCTTGTTTAAACATAGCCTAACACTTTCAACTATTAAACCACAGTTTCAGTTGACTTACGGTGCTGCTGTAGCTAGCATTTTGATCACACCTATAATAAGATCCAAATGCAAATGTCAGATCCAGTGAAAGTTACGTTACAAGAAAAGGACAATATTTGCAGCTAGGGAGAAGGAAAGGAAACGTCTCACGTCAACCTACTGCAACCCTTGTGTTTACAGATTTGTTGAAGGGCTCTAAACAATAGAAGAGAGGTGAAACAAGCAGAGAAGTGAAGGAATTAAAACAAGAGCTTCCATTTGTCTGTGAATTCCTCTGCTAAACTGTAACAGTGTTTCTAGACTGATCTCCTTGGGTATGTCACCTTTCACAACTTGTATACTGAATACAAGGTGCATTTTAGTCAATGCAGTAATAGCGTAAAAAGGGAATGCAGCCTCCAAATGATTTAGATTATGCTTGTGAATTGTTATTTCTCAGCTTAATGAGATGCTCCTGTTTCCCTCCTTTCATCAGTTAGCATCAGGCTGGGTAGATTTTTGTGCAATTCTGAGCTGAGTCACCAGAGAAGGGTCCGCCTTCATCATGCATCAATTTGATTTCAAGCCCTGACAAACACTCAGCCTCAAGAAGGGAGACAATACACTTTATGAGAACAAAAGGTAAAAATATTAAAATTCATAAAATGTGGGTTTTTCCATCTGAGCCCCTTCCCCACAGCCCCACTTATCCTTCTTCTCTCTGCTAGCTACTACAGTACAGATGGAGGGATATTTTCTTTTAATGCAAGGATAGGCATGAATTTCAAGCAAAAGATCAAAATGGTACCTTTTAAATTTTTTAAAGAATAGAGCTAATTAACCTTTTTATCAAACTACACACATCTTCAAATGACTTAGATGGGAAATATATTGGTTTAATTAAGATTTCACAGGGAGAGACAGTTGCAAACACTTGGAACTGAGAGAAAGTGGGATCTTTATGAGGAAGATGCTTTATGTTTTACAACTCTCTGTGTCTGTTTGTTGTTTGCACTTCAAATGGAGTCCATTTTTATCTGTCTCTCTCCTGCAGGGAGAAACCAATTTTATAATGTGTTTCAATGAACCTATTAAAAACTTCAATCATGAAATTCCTCTTTTGCCTTTGAATGTTTCTCTCCCTCTCTGACAGAGTTGCACTGTGACATCGGTTATATAGCAGCATACATTGATTTGCTTTGTTTTACAAGGCGATTAGATAATCCTTCTGCAATCATAACTTGCTTTAACAGAAAACTTACTACATGTTATCCTTAGCTGGGTCTCCACTCACTTTGATTTTTGTAGGTCTAGGATTTTGATGGGTAAGCCATGCTTTGATTTGAATTCTATGATTCTTTCTTCTGTTTGTTTGGTTTCAGTAAATGGTGAAAAGTTCAGGAGTGACAGCTTGAAGTTCTATATGCATAGAAAAGACAGAACAACATGAACAATACCAGCATATACTTCCCCCTCACTGGAGGAGCTCAGGAATATTTCAGAGGTGAAAAAAGAATATACTACAATGACACAGCATTACAATACAAGTACTTTGGGGTCAATACTACACAGGACTTCTACACCAACAAAACACATATATATGTTCAGTTGCAGTTACTTATCCAATACTCCAAGACATTAAAATGGTAGGATGCGCTAGACATAAAATATGTCAAAATAGTTGAATCGTAACTAAACCAAATTACTAGCCTAAAAGATCCTCCTCTGACAAGGGGAGGAAAAAAAAAACAAAACCAAACCCAAACTGAAATATAAAATTATGTTCACATTTAAATAATATTCAAATTGCGCCACTGAGACTAAAACGGCCTGAAGCCTCGATGCAGTAATGCATTAATTTCCTTTTGCTTTCATTTGTCAGTTAATGTCAGACAAATCATGTCATATAAATGAATACTGTTTAGGTCTTAGTTTTAGTTGACAAGACATCAACATTTGATTCTTGCATTCTTTGTTTTTGTTCTTGAGCCAATTGTGTGTGATTAGTGCTACAGTGCTGCATATATAACTGATTTTCAGTTTGTTTGCAAGATTGACATCTCTAATGCAAAGAAAAAATGTTTTTAGCTGAACAGAGTATTTTATCTTAGGCCAAATGGAAAGTTGTGTTTTGCCCAAAATATTTTTCATTGTTTTAAGGTGGTTTTACCTTTTCCTATCTCAAAGTAATTTTGAGATGAAGACCTGGTTTAAGCTGAAAAATCAGAACATTTTATGTTCGAAGCACTTAGACCATTAAAAATGGCAAAAGACTAATCTAATAAAAATTCACAAAACAGCTGTATCCTTTTCTGTAACTTTTATGACAAAAGATATTATTAAGAATACTTCTTTCAGTATTAGATATTTCAATATTAACAATAAAATTTTTCCCATTTCTATTTGTAATACCTGTGCTCTTTTGAGCAACACAGATAGAACCCGAATAATCTGGCTGCTTGCTCTTCAAAGTCATCAATAATTAGGATTTGAAACTTTTTTCAGCTGCTTTTGAGCCGCAGGTTGTAAAAATAATGGACCATTTGGCCAAGATCTGAACCATACTCAAGGAAAGGGAATCCCATCCAGATCCTCAAACAAGGAAAAACTGTCTTCAAGAAATCAGGGCATGTGGATCTCACTGACTCAAGAACTCAGTCATTTATGAATCTATTTCAACCACAGCAAATGGTCCTTTCCTGGCTTGCAGTCTACCTGACAGAATTTAGGTTATGTTTCTAGGCTAGGATTTTAACTGGTCTTAAGAGTGATGGCTGCAGGGAGAAATTTCACTTGATGTCAATTCTTTTACTTTGCTCTGAAATGCCTGGTGCTAATGGCTGAAACACAGTACCAGGCAGCTCATGGACCAGGACGAGGCTTGTGTTTCCTAAGGGGACCTTCTGCTCTCCAGTAGGAACCAGTTTTCTAATCTCCCCTGTCCCTTCTCCCACAGTGTCCCTTCTCTATCCTGGCAGCCCTCAGGCAGGAGGAAAGACTGGAGCTCTGAGGGCACGGAGAAGGTGGGAGGAAAACAGCTTTTCAGGAGGCCAGGCTCCAGCAGCAACAAGATGAGCACAGGGCAGGATAACTCCTGCCCCAGTGTAATTAATGTGTGGAGTTAATTAACAATATTGACATACGTGAGGACTAGCACCACAAAAACCTCCACCACTTGCTTCCTCAGGCAACCTCAGCAGCAATGACTGCTGTGTAACCTTTCCCCTGGGTAGTCAACATCTGCCAATCACCTGCAAGCACCCACCCCTTTTCTCTCCTCATCCAATCAGAATGCTTCCAGCCAACTCTGCCTTCCTCCATAGGGTGCTTGCGTTCAGAGGGGCTGTCAATCACTCCTCAAGCACCACCCCTCCCTGGCTTCTCGCCCCTGCTGCGAGGGAGGGGAGACCCCTGCCATTTATCTGCAGGGGTGTTAGCCGGAGGCCCTGGCAGAGGTGTGAGGAGTCCGGTTAGTGTGGTAGGCTGGTGGCGTCTTTTCAGCCTTTTCTCACCTGAGGAGAAAGCCGTAATTACAGTTTTATTTTTGTCTTAATGACCTTTATATGATCCATTAATATTTTGCCATCTGAAAGAGCCGTAACACAGCTGTTGACCAGACAAATCATTATTGCTTTTGATGGTAGATCATAGTCACTCTGTCCAGGCCATGGGTTTCCCGCAGTGAACCCGTGCTAGTGACTAAACTGGTGCAGCAACTGAATAGGCAAATGTGCCTTTTTTGTGTTCTTGTAAGAATCAGGTTTTCATACCTCTTTTCTCACAGCTTGATGGCAGCACCCGAGGTGACACTAATCACAGAATTTGGTGTAATCTTGGAATCCTTCTTGTATCAACTCCCCATTGGCCTGTATGTACACAGGCACAAGGTGATCTTTGTATTTGCCTGTGTTAGCTTACAGAAATACAAGCACATCTTCAGATGTGGGTGCACTGTATGTGTACACCCATGGACTCCGTCACATCAAACTGGATGTGTAGCAGTAGAGGTGCCCCACAAGCTCAAATGCAGGTAGCTTATGGCCACAACTGTCACCTTCTGTTAAAGAAGGAGGCACATTTTAGGAGACCTTTGATGGCTTCCTCCTGGAGATCGCTACTTGTGTCCAAAGGGACCAGTGCTTTCCAGACAGATACCTTAAATAACTGAGTGTTGAGGAAGTTATGGGGTGCCCTAGCACATGACATGCAGCTGGAGCAGCAAACTGCTGTAGCATTCAGAGAAACTGCTCTAGAGCAGCTGTAACCCTTGCAGTAGTATAGTAAAACCATGCTAAGCAGAGTCCCACACCCAACTTGGTAAGCTGCTGTGCCTCTGAGTTCCTGCGTGGTTTGTGGTTCGCACCCTGCTGACTCGATTGCAAGCATTTCATGAGGGAGAGACGAAGATGCCTTGGTGAAGACTTGTGTGCCCCACATGGCTCTGCAGACTTCAGCCCTTGCTAAGCTCTTGTGCTGAAGACAGGAGGGGAGTTGGTTATCTTGTTATGAGACTCATGCCATTCCCCACTGCTTTGTCTCAACACAGATCCTGAAACAGCAGAGTGCAACTACCTGCCTCAAAGGTACAGATCTGCTTGGCTGCTTGCTTCTTTCATTATGAAGTTTTAAGGGTAGATGCATTGGCTAAATTAACATCACATTTTCTGCAGAGTTAAGCAAGTAAGAGCTTAGCTGCAAGGCTCAAGATTTAATGTGTTTTCCTTTCCGATGCAGGTGCATCAAGTTTTAATCCTTGTCAGTGGAGTACCAGGACTGTGCTCAGAAGGCGGGTATTTATTGGAACCGAGGAAAGAAAATAATAAAAGGGTTTTTTTATTTTTTTCAGTCAGAAGCACAAAGCAAAGAAATATCCAGATTTCCCAGAAACTTTAAGGTTGGTCTGACAGAGAGCAGACTATTGTGTCTCTGAGACATCCAGTGTGATCATTCCAGCTGGGGCAAGATGCCTAGAAAGAAAAATGCTTCTGGCAACTGTAGATCTGTCATTGTTAACTCTCCTTATGATGTCTCAGTGGAAAGCGGTGGGGTCAAGAGGGGTCAGGCATGAATGTAATTTCTCCTCAATTGCTTTTTAATGATGTTCTTGTAAAGTTTTCTAATGCATTGTAAGCATAATATGCGGTATTGTTACAAGGCATTTCTTTAGAATGGAGTGCTATAGAGCTGATTTTCTTGTGTGTTTGCATGCATAGAGAAAGTTCGTAATACCTGACTTGTCTTGTAGTTAACCTGTAAGCAAGATCTCCAAAACATGATTTAGTAGCACCCTATCAGCACAAAATTTTCTTAGAAAAAAATTACAATCTAAAACTCTCTTCAGCGGCAGGAGAAGCTGTCACATTTATATTTGTCTGGAGAAAAAACGTTTTATAATGACTGAGTTTTTAGTAAACAAGGCATGGCAGGAGGAGTTGGGTTTTGGGATGAGTTGCGCCCCAGTTATGTTTTGGCATGGAAAACTGTAGCTGATGCATCTACAAATGCCAGTCTTACAATTGTAAGTGGAAGGAGAGAGAGGCCCATGCTTTAACCTCTAGCTCCCAGGTTTCTGAATATGACATAAACCCTGGCTATGATGTGATGGTGAAGTGAGTTGTGGAAAAGTTACGGAGAAAACATTGTTACCTTAGTAGTGGCTCAGTGAAAAAAATGCTGGTGGTGTCCCAGTGAAGCAATTCCCCTTACTTTCCTATCTAGTGATACTTACTCCTGTTTCTTTCTTGCACCCAAACTTGCAAATCCCACAGATAAGAGGTTAAACACAAAATAGCACTGTGTGTCATTCCCAGTTTTATCAAGAAAGCAGAATAACCTGGAGATGGATTGATAGACAATGTGAAATGTGCACATCTAAACTCAGAATGGGTTTGTTGTCTGAATTTTGAAGTTTCCATCTTTACCACTCCCCTTTGCACACATCCTGAAATTGTTAAGACTGAGAGATTTGCCTGAGAAACACAAAATTGTTCTTTCACAAGATAAAATTTTGTACAGCTCCCAGAGAACAAAGGGTTTGCTGCTGAAGTTAGCTGTGTGTCCTGATCTGTTACACCTTCTTACATTAGTTTGCAGAAGGTACAGTGTGTCTACAAGCTTGTCTGGTTTTTGTAAGTTATAGCCATTACTCTAATAAAAGACATCACTTTTCTCTTCAAGCTTTGTCATCTTCTACCTATTTTCACAGTTTCTTTTTTTGTTCTCACACTTACCTTCTACACTTGCAACTGTACACCAGTGCCCTCTGTTTTTGCAACAGCAGTGCGGATGTAATGCCCTCTGTACAATATTATACCTTGCCCTCCCTATCAATTTGCAGCTTGGCAGTAGCTCTCTGGCCACAAACACAGTATAGGAAAGTTTGGCGGGCAAAGGGTTCCTATTAAGCCACACGTCTGGAACTACTGCGGTAGGCAGTGTCTTTTGGTTTACTTTTACTGCCTGACATAATGGAAATTATCTTCATTCCTTTCACTATGTTTCTTCTCTTAACAATATTTTCACTTTAAATTCTTCTCTTAGTGGAGCTGTAAGATACATACCATAACATACTGGCAAGTTCAGTAACTAATATTAGTCAGAAGGGCCTACCCACTGTGACTGAGAAAATGCCATATGTTTTACCAGCAATGAAGTATTGCTATCAACACTTGATATGCCTGTGTCTTTGGGGCTCATTTTAGTTTCTTTAGTTTTTACAATATAATAAGGCCCTGTCTTCCTCTGCCTGTCTTCCTTCTCTCCAGAGTCTGGTTTTGGTTTAAGAGTAACATAGCTGTTCTGTCTTTTTTCAGTTCCTCAAATTGCTATACAAAATATAATGATTATCACACACTTGATCTGAAGCTCAGGGCTGGCTGCAAGGCATATTCCAGTCAGTGCAAATGGTATCCATAAATCCCTTGATACCTTTCAAAAATCTTTATTTTGCAGCTCCCTTGAAGGAGTCAGTCTTGTCAGCTTAGCTTTCCACCATTCTTTGTATGTTTGAGCAGCAGCAAAGGAAGTATATAACCACCGTGGTTAAATGACAGTAATGCTGCCTTTCCTGTATAAGCATTACATCCTAATGTCTACACACATTTTTGCCTATTGAAGGTCATTTTGTCCATTTGCCGTTAAGACAGGTGAGTATGAATGCTCTTGCTTTACAGTTACAATCAGTCCTACATACGTGAATGTAATGACAGAGGTAATAAGATGACAGAAGCACTAAAGCCATACTAGCTTAACTAACTTGACAATCTGCAAAAATCAACAGGCCTCCTGAGAAGACAGCTTTTTGGCTTTCAGTAGCCCATTCCATTTAAATATCTGTACTTTCTAGGTGTGTCCTGTAGTACAGAGAGGTGAAATTACTTGCCAGGGATGCACGGCAAATTTTTAGCTGAACTGGGCTTGGAAACTGGATTCTTGATCTTCTTTTTTCATCACTAGACACGGCTGCCTTGTTTCTGCATTTTATAGTGACAATTTAATTTTAAACACGATTTCAAATAAGTGCTTTTTTTAAAAAAGAGACAGGGGAGAGAGACTTGCGCAAACGTGAGTTGAATTGGTAGCAATATTAGCTAGGCTAATGAGTGTATTTACTAAAGCCTTCATGCTTCAAGGCACAAACTGATTCCCATAATACAGCCGTTCCAGTGGGTTGATGCTTTACTCAGATGCTTCTGATGTTTGGTCACTACTGTCCTATGGATGTTGGACTTACCTAGCTGGTTAATCTGGGTGAAAGAAAGGGAATCTTTCCTTTCTTTGGCTTTTAGCCCAGAATGCTCTCTCAGAAGTGTAGTTACTGCAAATATTGTTTCTAGAAGGATTTCAGACAAATGAGAATGAAAAAAAGTGATCTTGGAAGGATCTGAGTTCTTTCGGTACATTAAACTTTTTTAATTGTTCTACTGGTTAGAGAAGTGTGCTAAAGTATCATTTAAGTAACATCTAAGACTAACCTTTGAGGAATAAGCTTGCTAAGAATGGACAAATTACCCTGGCTCTAAGATCACAGGTCAGTACTGTGAAATATTATGGGATGAAAGAAAATTACTTGAATGCCTAAATGAACAGTATCTGCCAATACATGATGAAATTCTTTTTTCTCTCTCTTGGAGCTCCAAGATCCATCCTTCCTCCCTCCCCCTGACTCTATAATCTTTTTTACACATGGCTTTATCTTTTCAGAGCAGTGTACAGTACTAATTACATATGAGTTTTTCCGTGAGGCACTGTATGCCTTATGTTCTCTAGACTTTCCTTTATAGTTGCCCAATTTATTTTTTATTATCTTATCATGACAAATTCACCAGTAACCCTCAGAATACAAACTTTAACCCTCATCGGTCTGGCATTCCTTTCTTATTTTTAAAAACTAACTACACAAATAACATCATGTTTCCAGGTCATAGCCACTCCAAGCTACAGTTCTGGTGCAGGAGAAACATTCTGTAACCCTTTAGTCTAAATTAGGATTACCTTATGATGTGGACAGACTTCTAAAATTGTCTCTGTGCATGAATGTGCCCTAATAATGGTTTTCCAAGCAGAAGTATATAGCATATAAAGATGGCATACTGGAGGCATTCTGTCTGACTGTTTGTACACGACATTTGCTGTACCAAATCAGACTATTCATCTGTCACATCCAGTATGCTACCCAAATAGTGGTCAAAATTATTATGATAAAACAATATATTTTGTACACAGACACACATATATATATGTATTGATTCTGAGAAAGGTAACTGAACCCTCTATCAACCAAGTGTGCAGATCTCTACATGGAGATAGAACAAACACTTTCTAACTCTGACAGGGTGGTGAATTTACAGCTTCAAGTTGTATCATCAAGTTTCAAGATGTATTGCCGTTACACTGACAGAAATAATACCATTGTTGAACCGTTATGTGCCCAGGTTCTCCTTTCTTGGTAATCCTAATGGCATAACAGATCTCTGAGATTAAATCCATCAAAGCAAACAAAAATTCTGATGTACTCTATTGTCAAAGAGAACTGAATCTGGTCTGAAAATAGTTCATCTTGAACAGAAGGTGAATCTTAATTCATTGAAGTCATCAAGTACTTTGACATTCTTAGTAGAAGGGCATGAACAGACATGCAGTATTACATTGCTGAAAATTGTATAGGCCTTGTCATAATCATGTCATTGCCTTCAGCAGAGGCCATTGCAAGTGCGGCAGTTACATTCTTTGCCTACTGATTTGGTACATTGCTATCTCCTGTGTCCCAAGTAATTAGACCTGTACTACATGCCTAAATGGCTTAATGCTATCTTCTCCTTTTCCTGTAATGAGCCCGTTCAACAATCAAAGCCTTTGAATGTTTTTGTTGTCAGATTAGCTTTAAATGATGTTCAAGAAAATATTTTTCCTTTCCCACAACATCACAACAAGGCAGTTTTCAGTGAGGCTGATACCACTGCTCACAGTTAGGGTTTCATCATTCAAAGCAGCAACTGCTTCCCTCTGTTTACAACAGAAGTGAAGCCAAGCATCCCCGCTGAAAGATGGTCAGAGCTCTGCTGTCTACCGAGGATCTTGGTGTGAAGTAATAAATACTTTGAAAGGGCCATTCTGGCTGTGGGCAACTCAGGTATCTTGAAAGCTCAATTTGTAGCATCATCTGAAGGGATAAATTAAACACGGCGAGGTAGGGGGAGGGTTGTTAAGGGATATTTTTTTTATAAAAAGTATCTTAGAGGTAAAGTCTTGGAAAAATCTTCATATGTTGTCAATGCAAAGTCCTTGTGATCTTTAAGTAGAATAAATTCTGGATTTATCAGTCCGTTATCAAGGCTATTGAAACAAAAATCAAACCCAAGCTGTCAAGTTTCGTAAAGAACCCATATTTAAGAAAAATTTACTTAATAAATTAGTTAATAGGCTTACTTCTAATTTCCCAGGAAATACATTATCTGCCCTGAAATTAGTGCTGTAATTTTTAATGTACACCACGGTTCTCATGCATAGCAAAACCACTGAATCCTTACTTTAAATGCAAAACTCAGATCAGCTGTAAGTACACAGACATGACAAGTAACTCCATAGTATATACTAATTAATATTTTTTATTTTTTTTGACTGTTTTTCAACACTGTTCTGATTTGCTCCGCTTGACTGTTGAGGTCACTGTGGAAAACAAAGTTGAAGCAATCACAAGATGATGTCTGTAGAAATTAATAGCTCATTACAAAAAAGCAACTGCAGAATGGGTTTAGAAATCTTTTCTTAAATCTCCAGGGCTTCTGGGGGTCAGCTCTTTAAGCATCCTGAGTTTTATTATTAATTAGTTCTTTTACAGAAAGACTTCAACTCACTTTCAGGTGCTGTTTACACTGAATGCTTTGCACTGACAGAGGTTATGTCTTCATTGCGAAAAACAGGCAGTGCTTTAACATGCAAGAGGTTTACTCCAAGTATATTCCTCAGTGTGGAATCTCAGAGAAGAGATAGCACAGGTGACTGTATAGCAGTGTAGCTAGCTGTGGTCAATACAAGACGCCTGCCTGGAAGGCACCTCAAACAAACAGCTACATCAAGGTTACAATCCATTGGGAATTTACTATGCAGTAGCTGTCTTAATAAAAAACAAACAGGGAAAAAAAAAACAAAACCCACAAAAAACCTAAACACATCAGTTCTTGAGGGGCTGGCAAACTCATAGCAGAAGAAAACCCAGGCATCAGCAAGTTCGCATTCTAAAGAGAAAGGTAAATGAAGAGTGGGAAGTAGAAAGGAGGAAAGGTGAATGGCTTGTTTGAATAAGGAACTCTCCCAGCGGTTTTGTACCAGGGCATTTGTTTCAACAGTTCTTTGGGTAGCCATTGGTACTCCAGAAGAAGGGATGTTTTTTTCTGGCTCAATTTCTCTCTCTTTGGTAGTGCCTCAAAGTTTCCCACACCTGCTTTTACCTGTGTTATTACTGTCTCACTGTAATAAATCGTCAGGTGTACCACTCTCAACTGAAGGATTCCTTTCCTCTCCATAGCCACCTAAAGAGCTTTTACCATTCTTTGTATACCATAACTTACAGAGACACTAGGAATGGTAGCACACTTGTAGCCACTGCTTTGAGCATTCTAAGCAGTTTATGATTTCTTTGGTAATTTAGAGGAGATATCTAAGGAAAAAGGTGATGGGGTAGGTGTATCAGGGAGAATCAAGTCTTTTCCTCTGAGTCAATACTGAATGATATGCTCTAGCACACTTCTTGCACATGAGAACCACAACTGTAGGTTGATTGTGTGTGGTCATCAATTATCCTTCAGCTAATTGCATAAGTCTAAAGGCATTTGCCCTGATAGCCCAGGCAGATTATGTTTTGCCTTCTGGACATCTGACATTTTGATTTTAATTGGACAGTTGTTGCTTCTGCTCCTAACCTGCTGTGCACTGCTGAAAAGCACTGGAGGATGGATTTCGTTGTTAGGTGAAGGGAGAGAGACACAGTCAGGGAAAGCAGCAGCCAAACTGGAGGTACTCTTCAGGACAAAGCTGGGGTCAAAGAACACAGTCATCATATTTTAACATCCAGGCTTACCAGTTCACCTAACCCATACCAGAGGTGTCCAGAGAAGTGTTATTCTCAGTGAGACAGTGGCAAAAAGAAAAGAGTTCATGATAGGGCTTCTTAATTAAAGTGCTGCATAGTTTTAGCAAGAGGAGTCAAAGGACCGGCTGTAATTCTTTATTTGAGAGAAACACCAGGGAGAAACTACAGCAGTGTGTGGCTGTTAGGGTACCAGAGTGAGTTTGAATTTAATCCATGATTTGTCAAATGCATTGGGAATCCCACGGGTTAAAGAATGGTTATTTTCTTAATGAGTTACTGTAGTTTTGAACAGTTTTCTGTTTGGTATGTTTAGCTTTACTTTTTTGTTGTTGTTGTTTGTTTGTTTGAAATGGGGTTTAGCTTTTGAGCAGGATGTTCTTTTGAAATGTAGTTCTCCTGTTCAGTCTAAACAATCCTGGCATGACATTTCTAAGGGGGTGGTTTTGAATGTATCAGCTTCTGCTATGATGCCTAATTGACTTGAGCTTTGAAAGGGCTGATCACATTTCCCTTGACCTGCAGAGATGATCAAAATCCTACCACTTTCAGACAGAGCAGCAAATAAAACAGTATCCCAAAATTCAGTGAATGCTTTGGGGATATTTTATTTTACAAAGACTATCATTTTATTAAATATAACTATTTTTGTAAAACTAAACTAAAAAAGCAAGATTCATCTTCAAGATAAAAGGGACAGTCTACTGTAATTAGATACAGCAAGATATGCAATAGTAATGAAACTGAACACTGCAATTCCTTAACTCTGATAGCAAGTAAAAAAGATCTGAGTAGAAGAAACTGATAGAGAATGGAATAGCAAATGGAAGTGCAGTGAGCATCATAGGGTTGTGTTTTTTCATATGTAAGCAGTATTGCAGCATTGAGAATTTTTTTAGATGCATTTAGTTTGGATAAAATTAATCCCATTGATCATGGAAGAAATCACACTAATCCCTGTTTTGAAGGGTTAAATCTTGTCACAGTGCACGGGCCTTGTTTAAGTCTTTTGACAAGTTATTCTTGCCACTGGCAGGTTTCTCTCTGCAGAGCCCTTACCACATTCATGATGCATCTTGAAGGGTGAGCACTGCATGGTTTCAACACTTTGCAGCTCTCAGAATTTTCTTCTGCAGACTTCCTAAGGTGTGTAGAAGAGAAGAACCTTCCTGCAGGCTGTATTAGGTACATCACATACAGTTTTTTCCACAGTGCTTAGCCATGAGGTTTGGTTTTCTTTTTGCATTCTGGAATTTTCTCCTCCTTTTCTCTCTTGCCTTGTTTTCTGAATTTTATCTATGAGTAACCATTTATTAAAGTTATATAATGAGGGTATTGGGCACACAGAATTCAGCAGATGATTGTAATGCTAGCCTCATTCTAGTGTGTATTTTGATAATATGCAGCTGTATAATTGGAGTGTAGCACTAAAGTCAATATGTTATGAATGTATATTGAAAGGAAATCTGAAATCATTTAATGCAGATCTTCTACCTAAATGATTTTTCATATCTCTTTGATCTAGACATGCACATAATTTATATCATTGCTTGAATGAGGCTGGTGTTCCATTAGAGTAGTCACTGTAGAAAAATCAGGTTACATCCTCATCTTGTATAATTTCAGTTAACCCTGCCATGAGCAAGGACTTGAACTGGATGATCTCCGGAGATCCCTTTTAACCTAATTATTGTATGATTCTATTAACGACTCTGACCCATTGGGTTTTGTTAAGTTGCACCATCTGGGAGAATACTATTTGCTTCAAGTAGTTTGCCTTATGAATAGAAAAGACAGTGAAAAGATAAGGAAAACAGATGTAACAGAAACACAATAACCAATCCAACAGCGTGTCAATATGATATCGATTTGCTGGGAGGGTGGTGTTAAGTTGTTTGGTTTTTTTTTGCTTTCATCTCTTTTTCATTGGGTGATTCTTATATGATGACACTGTCATCAGCACAATATATTGTGGAGCATAATTGTAGGAGCAGCTGTGAATGCAACAGCTGGCTTCTTTAAATATGTACACACCTATTTCTCAGCCTGAGAACAAAGTAGAGGTAGAATGATTGTGCTCTCAAGTTAAGTGAGCTGGTGGGACCAAAGCAAATTCTCAGGGGATGAGAATTTAGTGTGAGGCGTTCCTGTCCATGGCAGGGGGTTTGAACTAGGTGATCTTAAGGTCCTTTCCAGCCCAAACCATTCTATGATTCTGTGAATATGGACGTCATGAATGTGCACTTTTGTCTTCATTGAAGCAATTTTACGTGGAGATTCAAGTACTGCCATTCAGTGGTTTGTATGCAAACTGTAGCACTGAGTAAAAATGACAAAACTGAGAGAGACAACATCCATCCTATATTCCCTCACCATATTTAATTGAGTATGGTATCAGTAACTTCCAGAGTAGAGGTGAGGGGAGTGTCTGCAGTGCTTTATGCAGTAAGCAGATCTTAATAATTTAAAGGACAAAGTAATTTGGGCATTACCAAAGAAATAAAAATAATAACGAAGATCTTGGCAGTGCCCTTTACCTATGCGACATGCTGAGAGTCTCTTCCTCTGGGTGCAGATATGTTGTTAGCTCTGTGCAAAACTAAACCTAACTGGTTTTATCTTGAGGCAAGATACCAGAGCTGAGTTTGCTGCACCCAGCTGTATCCCATCTTCTCAAGAAGTGGTTCATGTGTGGCCCACTGATTCTGTAATCACAGGGAGATGCTCCATCTTAAGTTTAAAGCATTGTGTCCTTGTGACATAACCTTGAGTCATGAAGTATCTTCTGTTTGCCTCTTCACTTCTGGAAGGTATTTCCTCTGAAGCATTTCACTGAGATCTTTGTCTACTAGCTATTTGTTCTTAAGAGAGCGAAGTCAGTGTCTTTGTCTAGAGTTTCAAACCCATGTTCTTGAACTGAGGCTCCTAAGCCTCTGAGGTGAGCATGTACTTTGAAATGGCTTAACACTTAAGGTTGCTAAATATGTGTGGATCAAACAGACTTCGGAGTGAACTGTAAGAAGTCAGCCACTCTGCAAATTTGAGCTTTAAACTGGAAGTATGACCAGGAGTGACGAAGCACAGTGTTAGGCCAGATCATACTTTGAGAGTTTGCCATGTATTCTTTCTATGTCAGTCTTTTAGTAGGTGGTTCACTGCTAATGATGTTTGACTGACACCTACCTGCTCATGCTTGTGGGTGCTCCTTGCCACCCACGCACACAACACACGTACCTACCCTCCAATTGTACACAGACCAGCTCATTCACAGCTGTTCAGATTCGTATTTGCCAAAGAAAACGCAACACACACATCACTTGAAGCATGCTCGTGGGACCTCTGTTCCTCCATTCAGGCTTACTGCAAATGAACATCTTTCATTTATAATCAGATCCCTAGACACACACATATTCAAACATACTTTTGCTCAGATATGTTCAGGATTGTACGCAGAATGCCTATTCCTGTATGAGGGTAGAAGAAGCACTTCACATGATACTGCATTTGACCAGTCATGCATGTAATCCCACATTCTCACACACATGCAGAGTCTGCTGTTTTCCAAGTGTGTAGTGTAGCAAATAATTTAAATCTCTTTCTTCCCATCCTGCTTAACATGCAAATGTGGATAACACATCAAGATTAGAAATAAATGTAGCAGAATGACTTCAGTCAACCTGAAATGTCGAATGACTCATTCGCACCCTTTGCGCAGTGCTCCCTTTTTGCCACATGCGATCTATTGAATAGTCTGAAAGCAGTGCAGTTCCCTGCTGCAGAGCAGCAATCGATCCCTTGCTCACTGAAGGAGTGGGACCATGATTATTTTTACAGTGTGTACAAGGGTCAGGCAGTGAGGTTCCAGTTAGCCTCATTGCCACGAAGGCACCCACACTGTAGGAATGGGAACTATAGGATGCCAGGCCCAATGTAAATGTAGGGAATTCTGTGTGTTTAATTAAGTCTTAGTCTGCAGAGTGGTTCAGTAACCAGTATTCCCACATGAGGGTTCGACCTGGGTATTTTTATTCCAGATGATGAGAACCTATTCCAATGTGGTATAACTCAATTTTGGATGAAGATAAACAAGAAAGAGTTGTTCCTACTTCAGAGTTAAACAGTGTACATGTTAAATCATTCAGGAGCTGCTGCTGCATTTTAATTTCAAAGGTATCAAAATCCAAATGAACTAAAAAATGCACAGGCAAACATGAAATATGTTCCACACTTCTACTTAAAATGGTACAATTACTGTGCAGAGACAAACCCCGGGAATAGTAACAAGCTGGCATTCATGTTTACCTTACAATGAGAAGAAAAGTTGGATTGACTGTTAGAGTTTCATCTTTAAATGTATGAATTACTGTAATTGATTGCTTTTAAAACCCTTTCCAAAGCATTCCCAAATGAAGATGCACATGGGCTGGCTTTAATTTATAGAAAGGCTGTTTTCTAGCCTTGTGTAAGGGATTTGTGTTTAAATGGAAGTTGAACCTGAAGATCATTAAGCAGAAAAAACATAGTTAATACAACACAGAGGCTCAGAAGTTAAATATGCAAGTGATGACATTATGCAATGAAGATACCACAGCAGTGCTCATTATACCACATGGCAGATACTACTAGCAGCATTTCATTTTCTCTGTCCTTACTTAAATGTGAAGCTTTGTATATAAAGTGTGTCATATCTTCTCTGAACAAAGATGGCCGTGAGCTGAAATTATGCATAACGTGCAAGATAAGAGGGCTCTGAGAACCTAATTATCAGATTTCCTATGTTTGTGTTTAGATTATCATATGTAAATATAAGTTGAACTAGACTTCTATATTTCATTCTTCCATAAAAGCACGAAAGGAGAGGAAAAATATATAAGGGAAAAGAAATGAGGCAAATGTTTTGGTAAACATCACAACTTGTGCAGTCAGGTGCAATTTTGTACAAATACCGATTTATGATTAAAAGGACAAAGAAACGCTACCTTTTCTTACTGAGGTAACTGTAGTTCTGCTTTTGTGCAAAATCACATCTGCTGGCACACAATGTAAACTTAGTACTACAGATTTTGCACAATTGTCTGTGCTGCCAGGATTAATCTGACACGAAAAAGAAACCCCAAGAAAAATAGCACTTTTGTCACTGATCTTGCTCTTCTTCCCATTTTACAGAAAATTTTATCAGCTGGTCCAAATAAAGAAACATGCAGTAGCTGATTTGAAACATAGTATTATGTACCCAGAAGCATATACTAGCAGGTTTTCATAACATCTTGTTCACATATCCCACTGAAATGTATTGCTGTAAGTAGAGTCCAATATAGATTAAAAACTGGTTTTACCAGATCGGATTAATGTCTTAATGTAATGAATTCACATGCACATGCAGTGTGTATTCATATGCAGACCTGCATGAACAGCAGAATTGCTCAGCTCTTAGTTACAGTACAAGAGCTCATATTTACAGAACAGTTGGATACTGTAGGTTTTTCTGGAAATCTCTCTCTGGCAGTCAAAGCTGGAGATAATGAATTTAGAGTATTCTTTCCCGTATTTAGATACTCCAAAGCTCTTTCCATGTATGTGGGTATCTGGATGTAATTGTAAGTGAGTTTTATTGTCTGTGGTTATTCAGTTGCTTTTAATCAAGCCTCATAGTACCAGATTCTTAATTCTGTTTGACTTCTTTGCTTTGGAAGTGACTTTTGGAAAGTCCTTCCTGATAGGAAATGTATCTGAAATATAACATCGCACCACATCCCTGTCTTTTGTATAATTGAGAAGTACAATTCTCCATCCAACTTGCTGCAAGCAGAATGGTTCCCTGGAGCTGTTCACAGCTGGTGTGATTCAGAAAGGCATTGAAGGTTCTTGTAATTATACCAAAGACCAGTTTTAAGATAAGTAGTTCCAGGATTTCAGAGAGTACAAACATCGTCTGATGCCCCCTTGGTTCCTCTCAACTGCAGTCTTTCACTAAGAGTAGATCTTCTCAGGGTGCAAAGATCACAGACAGCTACATCTGCATCAAAGCAGATATATGGACATGTGCATAGATTCCAGAACAAATTCAGGGGTATATGTTCTTACACTTGTTCTGAGCTATATCCAGTTAACGTCCAATGAACCTCCTATTAGTGCAAATATGCTAAACACACTTGGTACGTTTATATATTGATATGGTACATATAACAGTCTGTCACGATCCTAAGTTCTGTGAATCCACGAAGTACAAGCTCCACTTGTACACAAAAGCAGATCCCTTGCATACATAATGCACATTCACAGAGGAAAAAGGATTGTTATTCTGATTACCACACACTTGCATATCAGCAACACGTATCAGGCAGTGCTGAAGCTTACCATGAAAAGATGAGAAAAATTGAGAGGCAGTTAGGTAGATAGGTAAGAGGAGATGTAAAAAGTAGCATAGAAGGAAGTGGCTACATTTTTCATATTTTAGTTGTTTGTCTGGAGGGCTTGAGAAGGAGCTGCTCAACAATTGTGCCAAAAGAGACTGTTCAAAGCAACTTCTCATCAGGCGGCATTCCTCAAGTGTCTGCTCTTTAGGAGCAGTTAGGGAAAATTCATTCTGTGGGAAGCAGTTAATGGAGCTGTATTACCGACCCCTTATTGCTCTGTCTGATAGAGAGACAGCAGGTTCACTTTGGCAGCTCCAGAGCACATATCAGGTCAGATCAGGGGCGCATCATCTGTCTGCCTTAATCAGGCATGTTTAGATACATTTATCATGATTAGAGGGGTGTAGCACAGGGAGGGGGAAGAAATAAAGAATGAGATCACTTTTCTCTAGCTTCAAATGTAGTCACTAGGTGCTCATCAAAGGGAGAATTTAAATCCTGGAAAGGAATGTTTTGTTAAACACTCCAGCACTGAATTCAAATCACTGAAGAGGAGTACTTGTTAGTTTCTTTTGCTTCCTTTCCTCCCTCTACTGCTTCCATGCAGCAAAGACAAAAATCAGGAGCTCATGCAGCCCATGTTGATTTTGGCTTGATAGGCACACAGCCCCTGCTTAGCTTATCTGCAGTTCCAATTCTAATAATGTGATGACAAAATTAGCTATCATCGTAGTGGCCGAGATGTCTGACTCCTGTATTTTTGTCATGTTCATCTTTCAAGGCTGCACAAGGTACCATTCCAACAGCCTCTAGGACTTATTTTACTACTTGTTAGTGTTCGGAAGGGATGCTAATAAACAACCTGTAAAGACTGGGAAGAGGCTCCTTTTTCTGCCAGTAGCAGCATTTCTCTCTCTGTCTTCACCTGTCTGGTTTTTTATTTGAACACTGTAGAGAAGAATTAGCACGATGTCTTATAAAGGCAGATGTACCAAATTTGCTCCTGGTGTAATTTGGAATAGTTTGTGGTATAGATGATGGTGAAGATCAACTGATTATTTCTTAGGAGTCTCTGAAAGATGTAGTATTGGCTCCCAAGAGAGCAGTAAGGAGGAGAAAGGCATTTTAGATCTATCTCAGTGCTGAGGGTGATCAGAAACTAGTCCTGCTGGGGGAAGGCTCCAGAGCAGAGGTTGAGATGTGGGATCCATGGTTTCTTGCCCCGAGTAACTGATCCTTTTTAGCTCTTAGGCAAGATAAATGTACGACAAGCTTTGAGAAAGTGCTGTTATGAGGAGCATATTCTGTTCATCTTTTCCTGTGGTCTCTAACCTTCTTTGGCTTGCAAATTCATCCAGGTTTCACAGCAAAGGCACAAATTGTTGTGTGGTGCTCTTCCTTGACAGTGACTTGAATATTCTTTGGTCTCATCTGCCGACCCTTAAGAAGCAGTTTATGGGTCTAAGTTGAAAACCTCATGACACAGAACACTACACAACACAGGCATGCTTTGGCTATGTGTCCACAGAGCAGCTGTCAACACAGGAGCTGTAAGCTAGCTTCTGTCTGGACTTTTGGGCAGCAATGCAGCAGTTAAAGGAAATCTATGGAAATTCAGGAGAATTGTTTAGCAGTAAAGGAAAAGAAGTCAAAACTTCCCTTTCTCCATTGTAATCTGCTCCTTCCTCCCCTGCAAATCCAGTCAGCTCTCTGACGGTTCAGTTCTTGTGATCTTGTAATGGCTGTCAAGATGATAATCTGGGATGTCACGGGCGCGGCTCAGTGTAATCACCCTACAAAGCAGCAGGTAGAGAACCTAACTGATTAGATACAAAAAGCTGGTAGTGAGACACTAATAATTCAATAATCAGGAGTTACGGGGTGGGAACATAAAAGGGAAAGCTGGCAGGTTTGTAAGGCTTTGAAGGAGGTATTAAGTATCATTGAGTTTGCCAGTACTTTTTTAGAATAGGAAACTAGAGGATCGTAGCGATATGTTCCCAAAGAAAAATATTTCAGAAGTACAGAGATGCTCATCAGCTGGAATGGTAGGGGGTATCTTTGGAGATGAATTAGCAGAATGATGTGAAAGGTTACGTGAATCAAATAAATAGCAAATTAGCATTCTTGTTCAGGATTAAAGCCACATCTCCTTGTAGTAAATGGTGCTACATTGATGGTACCAGACAGTTGTATGCTCTCCTAGTGCATATACAACTGTAGAATTAGATCACTACTCTTACAGTTAAAGCTTATTCCTGTAAGAGAAATGACTTCACACCTTTGGCTGAATAAGCTATACCACATGTGCAAGCACAGTAGGCTGTAGTCATACTAGCTAAACTGAATGTGGTTTATGAGGGTGATGGTGACAAGACCAGCACTAGAATAGCAACAGCTATGCAGCTAATACTGTTGACAGAGTTGTTTGAAAATCCTAGGACATAACCAAACAGGACTGCTGCAGGTGAGCAACAAGGTGTAGAGCTTTCAAGATAACAGCTTTCTTTGCTAACAGGAAGCATAGTAAACTGGGACAGAGCTCTGCCCGGATCAGTTCATGGAGCTCTGCAGAGAAGCTTTTATAGCACTGCCACTCCTGTGCACTCAGTCCTGAAAGAAATAACTGCCCACTAATGACCTGTCACTGTGGACAGCCTGAGCAGCTGTTTGGCGAAAGCAAAGTGGCAAGAAAGGATGAATTGCTGTATATGGAGCATGTCTGAATGTGGGAACATGAATAGATGGGAGATCAGGAAAAACCAGACAGCTTCCATTCATAACATTCAGCTGTATGTGGATTTATAGCCCTGATGCTTCTGAATCCACAGATGCTGAGTTATTACTTACAACAAAACATAACAACTGAAATTTCCTTTGTTTCTACACTTTGACTTCCGTTTCCCTTGTTGGCAATGATACTTTCTGGAGGCAAAGTAATTAAACACACAGGGAAGTAGTTTAAATTGAGGACAAATGAAACAGCCACTTAATCTTTCATATATTTTCAACCCAAACAATTCAGAGCAGGATAAATATTTGATTTGTATATTTGATTGGAAAAAAACCTTTTTCCTTTTCCTTTTCCATATCGTTTTCCTTTTCCTTTTCCTGCTGTTTTTGCTTTTCCCTTTTGTTTTCTTTCTGGCTGCTCCCATGCTTCCCAGATAGAAACTGAAGGGAATAAAATGCCTTTTAAAAATTATTTTCTCTTGAAAATTCCAAGCCAGCAAGAAATTACTAAAACTTTTTTTAGACAAGGTATTCTTAGGCAGTTTGCAGAGATGTTTGCGGAGACAACTGTTGGGGGTCAGTCACCTAAGTGTCAAAGCAGGTGTAAGTTTATCTGCACTGAGCTTTTTTATTCCAGGGTTTCCCAGACTCTATCACACCCATGGTTCAACTATCCGATCTACACTGTGCCAGTAGTAGATGGTGACATAAGACGTATGCAGCAGGTAGATGTGGAATAACCTGTCTGCCTGGGTTGGGCTTTATCCAGTTGTCTAATAGAGATCGGCTAAAACATGGAAGCATGGAGTCTAATGCCCTTCCCATAAGGTTTGTTTCCATTAATTATGGCTGAGATACCTGGATGTTTCTTAATATTTTTCAACAAGCTGTGACACATGTATTCCACATCGTGAGGAGGTTAACATGCTACCTTACCTGTGACAGGAAGAGTATATAGAAGAAAGAAAAGAGTTAGTTGCTATCCCATCCTATTTCCTATCCATTCTCATTGTTGAGGCTTGCCACTATTGAGTGTTTTTGTTTAAGGTATAGAAAGCCATGTCTTTTATGGCTCGACATTAAATAGATTTACTATTACCATGGAATAGTTCTGAATACATAACAGGAGTCAGTGTTTTGTGACATTGTCAGGCAGCAAGCATTAGTGACAGCTTACAGCAGCACTCTAGCTGGGGGGCCCATTAGATCACATCATGGTAGAAAAAGAAAAAATAGGTCATTCTAATGTGTAATGTAATGTAATGTGTCAGGCCGTTCACAAAGCATGAGAATGAACATAGCTTAAAAACAAAAAGCTTGTGAGGATTGGTGTCCCACCTGCCTGTACAGAAGTTTATATTCTTGATGTGTACAGCCACATGTAAAACTTCTCACAACATGACAAGGGCTAGCTGCTTATACCTCTTATTATACCTCCCTGCTTTCTGTGCCTGTATATTTTTTTCAGCAAAATATATTGGGAATTATCCTCTTCAGAGGGAACTCTCATTGTTTCTACCCATGACTGGTTTGAGTGCTTCATAATTTACAGCCTGTTTTAACTAACAGGTGTTCTAGGGAGATTATTGCCCCCGCAAAGGGTGATGGGCACGGGGGACCACTGCCACTGTCTGCTGCTGGACCAATTGTCTTAGACTAGCACATTGTGGTGATTTTTGTGAGGTACTGTGGATCCTAGGAAAGGATGAATCGTGTCAGGTTACAGTTCCACGCAGTCCATGATGCTGTGCCCAGCAACACCAATTTGGGAAAGGAGGGTTAGAACAAGGCAAATATGCAGTGAAGCTTTTTCCACTAGGGCCTCCCTAATCCTGACACTCTTGAGAATGAGCTTTTAGTGCTTATGTTATGAGAAGCGATGGATAAAAATTTCCTGTTTGCTTTTTCCATGATTTTCATGATTTTCTATTCTCATTGATTTTCCATTTACCCTCTCTCAACTTTTTATTTTATTTTTTTTTCCGAGGGTGAAGCATCTTAGTCTGTTTAATTTGGTCCTTGATCAGGAATTTCCCATTCTTTGGTCATCCTTAACTACTTTCTTTCTGCTATTTCTAATGTTACTGTCCCTATTTTTGAGATGGAGAGATGAGAACTAGCTGTTGACTTCAAGATATAAGTGGTCAAACAGACACCCCAGGGATTTGTACAGTGACATGATGTTGCTTTCTGTTTTGTTCTCTGCCGCTTTCCTGACATTTCCAAACCTGCCTTTTTCACTTCCACTGAGCTGACACTTTGATGGAACTATCCACAGCAACTCAGAGGTATCTTTCTTGAGTGGGAATTGCTAATTTTAATTTCATTGCTGTGTTCATATAGTTAAGGTTGTTTATTCCCATGTCCATTACTTAGCAGTCATCAGCACTGAAATTCATCTTGCATTTCAACAGTATTTTGAAAACCGTCTGCAAGTCTGTGAGCAGTTTTAATTTTTATTACCATGATTTTTTTCTCATCAGTAAGTTTTGTCATTTCATTTTTCCCAGATCATTATGAAATATGTTTAACAGCTCATTCAAGTCATTTCCTAACTTTTAATCAATTGTTAATCCTCTATAGGACTTTCCCTCTTATTCTTAGAGGTTTTAGCTTAGGAGGTTTTTTAAGAGTCTTCGGTGACGATTTAGAAATGCATGATTTATATCAAGTAATCACCTATATCCACATGCTCAGCTCCTTCAAATGACTCAACCAGATTTTTGCATTATGGCTTCCTTCTACAAAAGCTATCCGAGAGGCAATTGCTATGTTATTTCTCTCTTATGGCCAACAATTTTTTTATTTATAGCTATTTCTAGCAGTTTCAGACATGCAGAAGTTAGATGTTCTGCCCCCTGCATCCCCTCAGAATGCTTTTCAAACACTGGCACTGCATTTGCTGCTTTTTCTGCTAGTGCCGAAACTGGGTTAGGTCTTTCATTGTATGCCACAGTTTAATTGCTCAACCTTTTATTACTTCATGGTCAGTTTAGATTTCAGTCAAGATTTCTAAAATATTGAACCCTTGGATTTACTCATGTTTGTTTACTGGTTTATCCTTAAACCTTGTCTTCCAGTTCTTCAGCTTGAGACAGTTCTCCTGGCTCTTCTCTGCCGGGAATATCTAAGTGTGGGGACCTCCTTACATCCTCACAGAAGATACATAGATGCAGAGAATTAATTTAGCTTTTGTGCTTCATCCTTATCTTCTTTGAGCACTCTTTTTACATCTCAATCATCTGTCAGCCTTACAGACACTCTGGCAGTCTTCCTGCTTCTGTTGTCTTTGAAAATAATTTTATTACATGTTTTTATGTCTTCAGCCACTTGTTCTTCAAGATATGCTTTTCAACGGACTTATTATGGTTTCTCATTTAACTCATTTAACATATCTGTGCTCTTTTCTGTTTTTCTTATTTGGGTAGAACTTGCACTTTTTGTGGGACAGTACCCTCCTTTATTCAGCTGTTAAACCAGCCTGGGCTGAAGCATCAGCAAGGGCAGTTCCTTTTGAACTGACACCATTATAAATATGCAGTGTACCAAATATTTCCAACATTAGTGACTGATAATTGTCAGTACCCCACTCTGTCCTGTGAGAGACACTATTCTGTGCCTCTCCCTCTGTCCCCATGCCCACTCCTGACTGTCCTCGTCCGCGCACATGGACGCATTACTGATGTGGCACACCGTCACTGCAGGGAGGAGCCTGATACAGGTTGAGCTCTCCTTCTCTTCCTTCCCTTGGATGTTAACGCACCTCCTGCTTTCTACCAAAGTGCCAGAGGAAAGGAGAGCTGATACAAGGTACGGAGTGAGCGTGGCTCTGAGACTTGAGTGGGGGGAGCTGTGTGGGAAAGGTATTAAGGAGCAAAAGGGGTGGTGAAAGGACAGATAAAGTACTGCATGGTAGAGGAAGAGCGTGAGAACCCAGTGCCATCTTGTTCGTTACCTGAAACAACAGGGCAGTGCTTTTGCAGGACAAATCGCTGTACCTCAGCCCAATCTGACCAGCTGGAAACTGAGGGAGGAGGTGGGCAAACAGAAGGAGGTGCTTCCCCCCACCCTAGTCCTCCACACCAACCTTTCCAGCACAGAAAAGATTTGTGATTTTATATTCTCACAATACTGCGCAGTATCATGCTACTCTTTCTGGGACTGCTGTTGCACAGGCTTCCCATGGTGCTGCACAGCTCTGTCATGTTTGGAAGAAGACCCAGGTTCTTCAGGGAGATTAAGCACCATCCTAGTCTGGGGCATTTCTTACCAACTGCTGTTGGTTAGAAAGTCCTGAAAGTTTGTTTGTTCTGTGAATCCAATTCCTAAGAGTTTTATTTTGTCTGCACGCAGAGGCTTAGCCCGAGTGCTATGCATTGCTCTGGATGGCAGGGTAGACAAAACTTAAAAGCGACAGTGCTGAGTGGTTTTGTGACTTGTTGTCCCTTATAAATTTTACCATCTTATCACTGACAGTCAGTGGAGCTGCACCGTTAATTCTGTAATAAGAGGTTTGTGTTTTTGGAATGAAATATTCCCATGCCACTTGTATCTGGCTTAGCTGCTGAAAACAAAGCTTTTATCTGTCACAGCTTTTCTAGATAGTGAGTCCCTTCTCCATTGTTCCTGCTGAAATGTCATCTGGAGCTTCTGTACAGATGTTCAGGGTTGAATTCAGTCCCTGGTTACTCATCAGTCCAACAGGCTGTTCTTGCAGAGCCGAACAAAGACACAGTCGCTTGTGCTGTGTATCTTGATGAAAAACCTCACTGGATTGAGCTGCACGCTAGAGATGTGCGTTCTGCAGGCATAAAAACTTTTGTTCACATGGCTCCTTTAAGTAGGCATGTTGTTGCAACTATGCCCTACTTCTGTGATGATAATTTATGAGATCGAGCAGGGCTGAGCCTGAGCAGTCCCTGAGTGATAAACTCTTCATAGGTGGTGACCTTCTCTGGCACTGTTATTGCTGAATTTTGACCCAAATTGGTGTAGGGTAATGGTGTTAAACTCTTTGAGATGCTGCTGTCAGACTGTACTGCTTGCTGACACGATTTAGGCCTCGTCTCTTTTAATCTGAAGAGAGATTCTGATGTTCTTGCTCAGGGAATGGCGTTCTGCCAAACTTATATACCTTCTTAGTGCTCTCAAAGCCATTCTGCTTTTCATTGATCCTTTTATGAATCTTTTTCTGCATCAGTCCCACAGAATTGCAGCAGCCTTATGCCTATTGGATCCGCCTTGTTACAATGGGGAGCCATAGAGAAAATTCCCCTCCATGCAGAAAGCCAGCACAAAATGGAGGGTACTGGTCAATTCACACTCAGCTGAAAAATCCTCCTTTGAACATTGCAGAGACTTCATGGTAAACTCTGTACAAAGGTGATTTTCATGCGGAGCGTGATGCACAGTCTAAAATTGTCATTGGTTACTCAAAAGCTGAAAGGAGTTGAAACAGGCAGTTAAAAGTGGAATCTGTCTCTGTCTGCAAACTGCAGTGCTGTCCTTTGGGATAAAAGGTGCTTGAGGAAGGTAAGTTATGACAATAATGAAAAAATTCCTGTCTATCTCTGTCATGAGGTGGTGCTCGAAGTCATGCACATGCAGAGAGGGAAAGAATGGGCCCTGGCAGGGGAGTTTTCATGAGGCCCCAGCACTGACCCATGCAGTGTGAGGAGTCTTGAGTTACAGATAGAGGAAGGAACAGGATCAGAAAAACAGAACTGGTTTGAAGTTCAGGTGATGAAAAGTGGTAGGCTGGAGTTCAAAGACAGGATTATTGGCTAGTGTTGCTTTAGTAGTTGGTGGGGGAAGAGCTTAAGGCCACATCATTACTGCATTGCTGATTTATCAACACAGCCAACACTGTGTACGGTATTTGAGTCACTTCTAAATCCAGCTGCTAGCAATGAAAAGCACATTTAATCCATGTGTTAGATTGTTTGAAGAGGTATCTGTCTCCTGGTCTCTCCCAAAGGTTGGGATTGCTGAAATTGAAAAGGAGGTAAGAAAGGAGATTTTAACGGTTTCACAAACCCCTCTCCTTTTGAGGGAGACATCAAAACACATCTCCGATAGCATCGTTAATGTTTGGGATATTGAAAAATGAAAGGCTTTCTCCCCTCTTGCACCCTACAGAGAGAACTCACACTGTCGCTTCTGTGATTAAGGGGCAAAAATCAAAGATAGGATTTGTATTTAAACAGTTTATTGTTTTTAAGTGTGATGGGGTTTTTTCTTCTCAAACTGGGATTAATGCTCTGCACTTAGGAGTTCCAGGATTCATCTGCACTGTTGGCTCTGATCTGTCTGCAGCAGCCCACAGCTACAAGATAAAACACTGAAAAACATCCCGCATGAAAGTAATTCTCCTTTAGTCTTTTTCTTCAGTTCTCTTCCATGAAAGAGTATCATTGTTAAACTAGTTCCCTCAATGGTTAATTCCTTTTCAATTTAATACCCATGTGCTCCATTAGCATGCAAGGGGCTCACACTGGCTGTGGGAGGTTATAGACTGAAGCTTCAAAAATGTCAGTGCAAGAATAGAGGACAGTTCTCAGATCAGGCCTGAGTTGCACCTGCAGAGTTACACCAATGCCTGGAATAAGAGTGGGGCAATCAGAGGACGAAACTACGCTATATTTGCAATCTGAAAAGGTATCCAAAGTAAGAACTAAAGAGCATCAGTAGGTCAACAGAGAGAAAAGGGGGTGAAAATGTTTAGAATAGCTGGAAAGCTGAACACTGAGAATAAAGTACATTGGTAAAACATAGGGTGTTATAATTCAATATTGATGAATATTGACAAAAACCTAAGGCAGTGGACTGGAGTAGTAGCTGTATAGCAGATCAATACTTAGCTATGTGCTCCAACGTACATGGGAGGCCCCAGCACTGAAACAACACCAGTTGCTGTAGGACAGGTTCATGCTGAATGAGCAGAGCTGTCTATGGACTGCTAAAATATTTGCCTTGGTGCCGCATAGCTCACATCAGGCACATGAATACAAATTCACCTCTAAGCAGCAAAAAAGAGAGTGCCAACAATCCAATAGGAGGCATGTGGAGATCTTTTTATAGTTAAAAATGAGACGTAACAAAGCTTAGAACTAATCTCCTGTGATGTTATGGCCCCTCTTGTGGATCACTTTATCTGGGCATTTTCAGTCAAATGTAAAGGGACTCTGCAAGCAGAAAACAGACAACTTAGCCAATAAATAACTGCTTTATACAGTTAGCACACTCAGACGCTAGCTAGGATTTAATGAAATATTAGGCATTTTAGTATACTTCTCACTTGTGTAAAGGCAGCCAAAGAGTCTTTGCTGGTGAGGCAGGCATCAATCTGTAGGAAAGAGTCAGCCTCCATGGTTGCCATCTACCACCAACTGGGTCGGGACTGGTGCACTGACTGCTCAGTGATCCCAATGACTTGTGATTGGTCCTCAGCTAGACTGACTACCCCAACTAAACCTCCTATGGTTTTGGTTTTCATATCTGTTTCCATGTTGGTGTTTTCCACTTGAATCCCTGGGCTACTGCTGGTGCCATTTCAACAGCCCTACCTCTGTCTATAATTTTTGCCCCAAAGACTTTCTCCCAGCTCATTCCCAGCAGTTTGAGTCAAGTTGCACTGTATCAGAGCTTGGCTGTGGATCCTTGGTACACATGTAATTAAATCCTTGGGTTGTATGTCAAAGGAGGAAGCTTATAGCAGGTATCACAGAGAAGGAGTGTTACAGTCACCTGTTGATTTTAAAGTGGCAAAAGTTTGGAGCTTGCTCAGTATAAGCACTTTATATTTCAGGGATCTTGTCTCAGTTCTAACAGGAGACAAGAAACAGCTCCCTAACTAGAGCTGCTCATACAGTTTCTTTCTAGGGCTTTCTGATTAAGAATGCTTTGGATGAGGCAAGTTGGCACTTCTCAAGCTGTAAAGTCTGGGTGTCTTTGTGAGTGGCGAGGTTAGGTAATGGAATCTTTGGCTTCAGGATAATCTTTCCCAGATGAACCTAGTTTAGTAACCACAAAAATTACTCTTACATTGGAGCTGTGTGGCGCTCTTCACAAGCCAGGCTGCAACAGCATCTACCAGCAGCGCATTTGCTTAGTGATGCACTACTTCGCTATTTCTTGTCTTGCCACTGGCAGCCTCGCCACTGGGCTGCAGGATGCATGATCCAGCCATAGGAAATCAGTAACTCTCTTGATTATAGAAGTGGTCCTGCTGGGGTACATCTGAGTTACATAAGCAGGAAGTGGTGAAGAAGCAAAGCTTATGTTGCTACTTTCCCTGCCACAGCTGCTCTGCTGATGAAAAGCAGGCTTCGGTTTGCAGGCTGTCTGGTACGTTTCAGGTTCCTGGGTTTCAGCACTGAGGTGGGGTAAGTGCATGCCTTAAATTTGTCAGTGGTACAGTTTCACTCTCTGCCTGCTCCAAAATAAGGGAATTCAGCCTTTCTGCAAATAGTTTTTCCAAGCTGAAAGTTGTGGTCGTCCATGCTAAGCCATCACAGACGAAAGACTCTTTCAACCCCCAGTATTGCAGCCCCTGTTGAAGAAAAAATGTTGTTTCTTTTTTTTTTCATTTTGTCCACAATTTGTCTTACTCTTGAGATAAATAGTAAGTCACTACAGAGAGAATTGCATGACAGTCACTTGCATTACTTGCAACTGTGATAGCGTAGTGGTTGGTCTATGCAGACAGTTTTTCCTTGCTACCAACGTATTTGGTGATGTGCGCAAACTTCTCCATGAGATTGCTACAAAGAAAGAGATCTGTTGGAATAAGCTGCCCAATAGGTTGTTTGAACTACTGACTTGAGCTAATTATAGCCTCTTAGCTGTGCCATCTCTTTTAGTTGCTAATGTCTTTCCATGTCTAGTAACTAATGTCTACCAAAGACTGGTGTATGCTCATCCATGTACAAATCACAGCATTGCCTATGAGCTCTCTAGAGGCTAGACTCAGCAGTCCCAGCTGATGTTGACAAGCGTATACTTCTTCCAGCTTTGCTCTGCCACCAAGACATAGTATGGAAGCCATTGCCAAGTTTGATTTCAGTGCTTCTGGAGAGGATGAGTTGAGCTTCCAGGCTGGAGATATGCTGAAGGTAAGTGGAGCCCCAGGTATTTCTGAGCGTACTGGCAGATCTTTCAATGCTTCCATTTTCCTTGACAAAACAGATGAAGACATCTATAAACTGGGGTAAAAATGCTTGTCTCCCATGGGGCTTGCTATAAGTCAACCAACAGTTCCCAAGTCATTTGAGTCTGTGTCCACGTCATTTAAGTCCATAAACTGTGGGTTTAGCTGCCCTGCAGTTCTCCAGTACTCAGCAGGGAAGGCTAAGTACCTTTGCTGGGGCAGAGATGCAGTTCTTCAGTAGACAGATTTTGAGGGTCCTGTCTATTTTCATTGACTGTATAGGTAGTCTAGGGTGACTACGTTTAGGATGACGATGTCTAAAGGCAGGCAGGATGAGTGTGGTCCAGAGAGATTGCTGTCTTCCTTACTTCCAGGTCTTAAACTGTTTAAAAGATAGTTATCATGCATTATAGAACTTATGTCTAATTTTTCACTGTAAGTAATTACTATTAGTTGCCACAGGGGTTTTAGACAATTGCAAATGGAAGTCCATGAAACAGTCTGTTACACACTTAACGGAAGAGTTTAAGAGATTTGGGGCTAATAATATTATATACACCCTTGCAGGAATTTAGCAGTGGGGAAATGGCTGAAGTAGGGTTGATCATATGCAACACAGAGCATGTGAGAGTCTCTTTAAAGTTGATTTACATGTGTTATTTTAGAACAGTTCTTGTTAACCCTAACAAAGTCCCACAGATGAAGCCACACACACCTCCACCCTCATTATTTATCCATTTCTTGGTCCCAGTATAGCTGTCCTGTTTTGGTTGAAAATGCCTGAATATAACCATTGAATACTATTGGATATAACCACCAACTCTAACCATTTTATGATTCTATTCTGTAACTCGTCTCTAAGGCCTTAACACCTCCACTGTCTGAAGGGATTATGAACAGCAATAGGATCTAAACCCTTATTTGGCCAGGGAGCATACAGGGACCCTCCCTGTATGGTCGCAGCTATTCCAGGTAATAACCAGATACTGGGGCTCAGCCTTGTCTCTTCCATCACCACCATTTTTTATTTTATTGGCCTTTTAATACTTGAAGCTTAGACAGAGCTAATGGCACCCAGAACTCATTAAGAAAAAAAAAGTAGCAGCATTTTCCAAAGGGTTATGAGAAGGTTCTGGAGAAATCTCTGACTCTTCATTCTGGCTGAGCACTCTCATTCCTAATTCCTCCTTAGGTCAAAAGTAGTCTCCATGTCTGTACTGTCCTGTGATCTTTACCTGATAATCTTCCTCAGGAGACTATCCACAGGAGACTTCCATCAAGTCCCTGGCTGGGGTGATAGTGTTGGCCAGATCACTTTTCCTTCTGTTCCTCAGTTTCCCTTCCTGTAAAATCATTATAAGCTAGAGCTTCCTTTCAAAGCTGCTGATGAAAAATGCCAAGTAACAGGACAAATTGGTATTCTTATCAGTTGTTACAGAGACTTCACTAGCAGAAAAGTCAGACTGTCTCTTGCTTTAACATCCTTTAGTTAAACAAAATAACACCATTGCCACCCAAGCCGTAGTAGCAGTAAATTAGCCTAACATCTCTCTTCTACATACATTCATACCCTGCCACAAGCCCCCTCCTGCTGCCTGCACAACCTGCCAGCTGTCTTTTCTGATTCATAAAGGAGATAAGATAAACAGTATTGATGTAGAGATTAGAAAACAGGAAACATGAGGCCCTCAACCAGCAGTGACAGGAGGAAATCCATCCTCTCAGCCCCCCCACATCCTTCTCTGAGAGGATGACACACTCAGAGAAACCTGCCAGCCCTGCACCGAGAGCAGCAGGTGGGTCTTTCTGGAAACCTTGCTGCCAACCGAGCAGAGGCTGAGCATGATCAGGGTGCAGCCATCATCTTTGGTTGGCCACAGCAGCAAAAAAGAACCTTAATCTGGCACCCAGGGATGGGGAAAGCAGTGACTATACAGGCAGGAAACTCCACAGCTTTCTATTCCCCAGCCTTTCAGTATCCAAATGCATAAAAAAGACCTATGTGGCAAGCAAGGCAATGGGGAATCATTCCCAGAGACAGTAACATCCTGTGTCCAACACTAAGCAGTTAGAATGTGGTTAGGCTCCCAAAAATTCGAAATTGGCTTACAAAACAAGTATTATTATTGTTGTTAACAATAGATTTTAAATTAAGTCTTTTCCACTTGCTTTCTCCTTTTAAAACTGTCATAGCTCATGCTTTCAGGCTCCTCTCCAAAACCAGAGAGAGAGAACAGAAACATGTTCTATTTCATAAAGCAGAATTATGTCCCAGGAGTTGGAATGTCAAACAAAACACCAAAACCCAAAACATTTGCAAATCACAATGTAAAATCATGATGTGGTTGTATTCCTGTCCTCTCTCCTCTCGCTTAAGGGTATATCAGGGCCATCAGTCAGCAAACAGTGAATTTGGGCAGTCCCTGGTCAGCAGTGCAGTCCCTAAGGACTATTAGAGTCAACATTAATATAAGCACACTTGAAGCTTCTCCAGTGTGCACTGAGGACTGGCTTCATGCAATCCTACAATCTCTTTAGTGTAATAGTGGCTTTAAAATACCTTTTGCCTCCTTCTTTTATCTACCTTGGCAAAGCTCAGGGCAGCTGAAGACTTCACCCACTGAATAATCTCTTGCAAAATGGCATGTGAGAGCACACAGTAACATCTGTGCAGTCATAACACACACACGCAGAGATACAGCTGTATACCGCTCCATAGCCATACACATCAGAGGAGTTTTCACAAAATTGTTTTCCTCCCTTGTGAAACTGAGATGCTCCAGTACCAACAATTAAAACCGGCACAGAGAACTACTTAAACCCCTATTAAATCCTTCAGAGCTGAATTTCTCCATTTCACAGACATCAGAGACATGCAGACAGCATCCCCAGCCACCTGGACAGGCATTCAGATGAAGGGATAAACTTAAGCAATCTGTCTAATTCTACTTGGCCTTCTCTATTGCTTTGTTCACTCTGAAGTGGTCATCAGCTACTAACCTCTCTGCACGGTGGGGGGGAAGTAGAGGATATGTGGAGTTCTCTTCTATTCTTGGAAGAAATTCTAGGTTTCTGCCAGAATCTTGATTACTTTTACGTTTTTCAGGGGAGACGTTTATTCCATCCATCTCTCCATTGCAGGTTTTGAGCTCCCAGGAAGACTGGTACAAGGCTGAGCTCAGAAGTCAAGAGGGCTATGTTCCTAAGAACTTCATTGATTTTCACGTTCCCCTGTAAGTGTCACAGACCAGTGCACCACCACTTCACATTTCCACAGCATGTGGTCAAGAGCATGTGTGCATGCATGCACAGAGGAAGACATGACAGAGGAAGCCCTGGTTATAACATACCACAATTTAAGGCTGCCAAGGATTGCCATAATGCTATATGCAGTTCTGCCAGCACACCTTATTTCTGCCCTGAAGCATCTTCTGTTCTTTCAGAGCTGAATGGCTCTTGGTGCTCTCCATCACTCCCAAGTGACTCCTTTGTTGCTGTTGCTCAGAGGGGTGTCACTGGGATGTGGCAGGACCTGCATTTAGATCTCCTCAAAGAGAAGAACAGTCACTGTGTGAAGTCTTGGCAACAGAGGCAGAGGCTGAACACAAAAGGAAGAGCAAGAGACCTCTCTCTTGCTGCTGAAACTGCTTGATAAGCTCCTGAACTGCATCCACAGAGTCAGCACAGACATCCTCTAAGAGCTCCTTCT
>JANHGB010048858.1:0-14280 GCA_026283785.1 Coracopsis vasa
GAGGAGAGGAGAGGAGAGGAGAGGAGAGGAGAGGAGAGGAGAGGAGAGGAGAGGAGAGGAGAGGAGAGGAGAGGAGAAGGAGAGGAGAGGAGAAAAACAGGAGAAATGACTAATGATGAAAAAAAGATATGAAGAAGGCTAAAATCTAAACTTTCCTTCTCTTTGAAATAGTTTCCTTTTCTTGGAAAGGGACAACACTGCCAAAATAGCTGGATCTAACTATTCTATGATTCTATGATTGGCAGAAATGGATGATAACTCCATTTACTTCAGTATGTAGATGATATCTTATGTGGAAATAATTACCTTCATATAGTGGTACAAATCCAGTTAATCAACTGGGGCATGAAATTTTGGAAAGATATTGAAGTTAATGAAGGAGACAACAAGTGGGACGTGGTTAATTCTGAGTGCATCTCAAAATTAAATTTTTCTTCTTGATAATGGTAGAAAAAGGATGGTCAAGATCAGTGGTTCCTGTTTTCAGGACACTATGTCATTTATTGTCTACCAAGGATTAGATCTGTTCTCATGAATGTCAAAAGGATTTTGCAATTAACTTCACAGCATGATGAGGCCCTGAATCTTTAAATATGGAGTTGTGGTAGAACTCACAAGTTTTCAGAAGTTTTGATTTTTTTTAATTTTTTTTTCTATCACATTGTTTTATAAAAAGACACAGTTTAACACTTCAGCCATATATTAAAAAAAAATAGGCACTTTAAAATATTTCATCATCTACTCTTTTTTTCTCACCAATTCTACAATCTACAGTGTGCTATTTTTCCTACTTTCATTTTTCTGACAGTTTCAGTTATAGTTCCAAAGAAACACAGCAAGACAGAGATTGAAAAATTTCTGTTATTATATTGGGTAACTCTTTTATTCAAGCAGAAAAATACAAAAGGCAAAAGTGTGCTTTAAATGTCAGCTGGAAATAAAGCGTGTTTGTTCTGCATGCATATCTGCAGGTAGAAAAGCAGAATAAAAAGAGGAAACTTCAGCAAAAATATCACTTTTGATTAAAGAGTTTGTTATATTGACTTCATGTAAATTAATAATCAAAACACAGAATCTAGAATCTATTATTATAATATGGTGCAGTATAAATAGATAGTATCTGCACTGTTGATATTATACCAATGTTTTAATTGGTGCATAGTAAGCATATGGGTCATAATTTTATAAGGACTAGTTAATTTAATTAAGGAAATATCTATTTCACTGCAGCTGACAACACTAAAGAGAATGAACTGATTTATCTGAAAAACAACTGAAAAGTTGATGAAGTGAAGTTACAAAAAGCTGAAACTGGGGTTAGAGGAATGGGGGAGGAAAGAAGAATTAAAAAAACCACCTCCAAATGCCCATACAAACCTAAGCAAACTCCTCCAAAAACGAGTAAATGTTAGCCATAATAATTACCAAAGCTATCTGCTATTGAAAGGCTGGATGAGAAGAGACAATAAGTCAAATCTGTTTGAATACTTATCCTCTACTACTAGCTGTCAAGTTTAAAATTTAAGCTACAGAATGAGAGTGGGACAGAGGAGACTGATATGTAGAATAGAAAGTCTGAGTCCTTTTCTGTCTGAAGAGCAAAGTAAATCCAGTTAGTGTTTTTCAGGGCTAAAACCCACAAAAAATACTGTTTAGAAGGTGAGCAGTTTTGCCATTCTTTCTCTGTCTAGTCTTTGTGTTTGCATGTGTGTGTGCACTGTTTGTGGTGTGTGTGACCTTTTTTATTCAAGTTACTATAGCTGCTTAACTTCAAGCAATGTTTGTTGTACTTAAAGAGTACACAGCCTAGCAGTCTCTTCAGTTTCCAAGGTTACCTAGTAAGTGTTAGGTAAGTCTTGCATTAAGTAATAATTTCAGTGCGCATGTTGTTGGAAAATTCCCTTAAGAGTCAACATTGAAGTTTCTTCTTCAGGTTTATCTTGGATACTAAAGCAGATGCATGTTTCCTACTCTGATTCTAAGAGCAATTCCATGAGCAATAATGTACCACGTAACATGAATGAGAATATTGTTATTTAACTTTGTGTTAACATCTAGAATACACATAAAATTTATCTTTTTGTATTAAGCTACTTTGAAAAGTTCTTCATGTACTTCTGTGTCTTGTTGAACACATGATACTATTACCACTTCAAAAGGATATATTTCCCAAAAGTCTCATCTAAACATTACTAAAGTCATATAACCCTCATAGAATCATTGAATGGTTAGGGTTTGAAGGGACCTTAAAGATCATCTAGTTCCAACCCCCCCTGCATTTGTCAAGGATATCTTCCACTAGACCAGGGTGTTTGAAGGCCCATCTAACCTGGCCTTCAACACTTCCAGGAACAGGGAATCCACAACTTGCCTGGGCAATCTGTTCCAGTCTCATCACCCTAATTTTTTCCTTATATCTAATCTAAATCTATCCTGTTTCAGTTTAAAACTTTTACTCCTTGTCCTATCGCTACATGCCCTTGTAAAAAGTACCTCCTCAGATTTCTTGCAGGCTGTCTTTATGGACTGAAAGACTGGTCTAAGGTCTCCTCAGAGTCTTCTCTTCTCCAGGATGAACAAGCCCAACTCTCTCAGACTGTCTTCATAGGAGAGGTGCTCTTTCCCACTGATCATCCTCATGGTCTTCCTCTGGACTAGCTCAAGCAGGTCTGCTTCCCTCCTTTGTTGGGGGCCTCAGAGCTGAATGCAGTACTCCAGGTGGGGGCTCACGAGAGTGGAGAAGAGGGAAAGAATCACCTCCCTTGACCTGCTGGTAATGCTTCTTTTGATGCAGCTCACTATACAGTTGGCTTTCTGGGCTGCAAGCACACATTGCTGGCTCATGTTGAACTTCTTGTCAATCAACACCCCAAGTCTTTCCTCTTAGGAGTTTTCTCAATCCATTCTCCACCCAGCCTGTGCTTGGGATTGTCCTAGCCCAGGCACTGGACCATGCACTTAGTCTTGTCGAACTTCACGAGGCTTGCAACTCTGGATGACTGTCCAGGCACCTCTGGAGCCTTTCAAGGTCCCTCTGGATGGCATTCCTTCCCTCCAGCATGTTGAGCACACCATACAGCTTGGTGTCATCAGCAAACTTGCTGAAGGTACACTCAATCTCGTTGTCCAAGTTGCCAACAAAGATGATGAACAGGATCGGTCCCAACACTGACCGTTGAGGAATACCACTGGTCACTGGTCTCCACTTGAACATCGAGCTGCTGACCACAAATATCTGAATGAGATCATCCAGACAATTCCTCATCCAGTGAGTGGTCCATCCATCAAATCCATGCCTCTCCAGTTTAGAGGCAAGGATGCCATGTTAGCCAGTGTCAAATGGACAAGTCCAGGTAGATGACATCAGTTGCTCTTCCCATATCTACTAATTCCATGGCCCTGTCGTAGTATGCCACCAAATTTGTCAGGCACGATTTGCTCTTCATAAAGCCATCTTGGCTGCTAACAATCACCCCCTTATTGTCCATGTGCCTTAATGCAGTTGCCAGGAGGATCTGCTCCCATGATCTTGCCAGGCACTGAGGTGAGACTGACTGGACTATAGTTCCCTGGGTCTTCCTGGCTTTTTCCTTTTTTAAAATAAGGGCTATATTTCTCCTTTTCCAGCCAGCAGGAACTTTACTAGACTATCAAGACTTCTCAAATATGATAGATAATGGCTTGACAACTACATGTGCCGGTTCTCTCAGGACCTGCAGATGTATCTCTTTAGGTCCCATGGACTTGTGCATCTTCAGATTCCTTAGACGATGTCGAACCTGATCTCCTACAGCAGGCAGTTATTCATTCTCCCAGTCTCTGCCCTTGCCTTCTGCAGCTTGGGCAGTGTGGCCGAAGCTCTTGCTGGTGAAGACGAAGGCAAAAAAGGCTTTGAGTACTTCAGTCTTCTCCATGTCCTGGATGACCAGGTGTCCCGCCCCCTTCTGGAGGGGGTTCACACTTTCCCTTGCTTTCCTGTTATCCCCAATGTAGCTACATAAGTTTTTCTTGTTGCCATAAATGTCCCTGTCCAGATGGAGTTCTGTCATGGCTTTAGCTTTTCTAACGTGATCCTTGACTGTTCTGATTATTTCCCTGTATTCCTCACATGCTACCTGCCCTTTTTTCCACCCTCTATAGGCCTCCATTTTATGCAGGATTTTGTCCAGGAGCTTGTTAATCCTTGAAGGCCTCTTAGCATTCCTGCCTGACTTCCTCTTTGTTGGGATGCATTGCTCCTGAGCTTGGAGGAGGTGATCCTTGAATATTAACCACCCCTGGGCTGCTTTTCCCTCCTGGGTTTTATGCCATGGCACTCCCCCAAGCAGATCTCTCAAGAGGCCAAAGTCCATTTTCCTGAATCCCAGGTTAGTAAGCTTCCTGTGCACCCTCCTCATTGCCCTAAAGATCTCAAATTCCACTATTCCATGGTCATTGCAGCCAAGGCTGCCCTTGAGCTTCACATTCCCCACCAGCTCCTCTCTGTTCTTGAGGACAAGGTCCAGAATAGACCCTCTCCTCACTGGTTCCTCGATCATATGAAGAAGAAAGTTATTATCAGCACATTCCGGGAACCTCCTAGATGTCTTGTGCCCTGCTGTGCTCTTCCCCAACAGTTATCGGGGTGGTTGAAGTCCTCCATGAGGACCAGGGCTAGTGAACATGAGGTCATACGTATCTGTCTATAGAGGGCTCCATCCACCTGCTCTTCCTGATCAAGTGGCCTGTAGCAGACTCCCACTGTAATGTCTCCTGGCCCTGCTCTTCCCGAATCCTGATCCGTAAGTTCTCATTCGGTTTGTTATCCAATCTCAGGTGAAGTTCTGTGCACTCCAGGTGGCCACTGACATAGAGGGCGACACCCCCTTCTCATCTCCCAGGCTTTTCTTTACTGAAGAGCCTGTATCCTTTCATTCCAATCCTCCAGTTGTAGAAGGCATTCCACCACGTCTCCATGATGACAATGAGGTTGTAGCCCTTCAGGTGTGCACACACATCTAACTCCTCTTGCTTGTTTCCCATGCTACGTGTACTGGCACAAAGGCATTTAAGTTGAGACTCTGCTGATGCTGGCTTATTGACTGGAGTGGCTGTAAGTCCTTTGTGCTGCTCATCAGTCATCTATTGCTGACCCTTGCTCCAGGCTCTGGTCATCTCCTTCTGGCACCAGCATCAGACTGATAGGAGAGGGATGGATTGAGGTTTACTTCCCCTGGCAACTTTAGTTCTTCACCACTTTGGCAAGACTGTGACTAAAGACACCCTCCTCCATCATCAGACCAGGTTTCACTGAGTGAGTCCCAAGGTCTAAGTACGGGACAATGGAGAGAAACTCTGACTTGAGACAGCGAGGGGCAGGTTTAGCATATTTTAAAAACTGGTAGTCTCTCCTGGATCCTCCAACAATTACTGAAGTCACGAATCATTTTTGATTTTCTGTTCAGCTTAATCACATATTGGTTTGAATCAGAGGTTCACCATCATAATAAAAAATAAGCAAATGAGACATTTCATATGCCCAATAAAAGAATTTAGAATCTATGCCACAACAAGCATGATATTGAGAAAAATCTGATAAACTCATGCAAAAGAAAGCCAGAAAACAAAACCAGCTGATATGCAGTCTGTTATCACTAGTTGGAAATAATTCTCGAAGTAAAATATGAATAATGAGATAAGTAAAATATGAATTTTAGTCCTCTTATTTGCAACAAAATTTAAAACCATGTGCACACACACTTTTAAATAAGCACAGTAGTCTCAAAATTTAATAACAGGTATTAAAGTTAACCAGATTGAATAAACCCATTAACTGATTGTATCAAACTACATTAAAACTTCTTCCTCTATGTATATTCTGTATTTCCTGAGTTATCAATGTTGCCAGTTGCCCTGTGAAGTGCATTTTTCATAACACATTTCAAGACAGATAAATCTTGAGAAAAAGTGGTAATCAAATATTTCATATCGATTATTCTGCCTTTTGCTAGTTCAGTGTTTCTCTTAAGAATGCTTTAATATAGACAAAACTGTTTCATGGGAACTTAGGAAAGGAAACAAAATCATTTGTGTATAAAGTTTTAAAAAATACTGCACACATTGCCAGGTTTGAAGTGCAATTCAAAACTGTCTTAATAAGAGGAAGATATTTCAGCCAATCTGAAGACTTAATATGTATTTTTTGACATAAAACATTGGATTTATGTTACAAGATTTAAGCTGCTTAAGTTAGACATTAGCTGAGTTTGTCAAATAAGCTTCCTTTATGGTTAATAGAGAGCCAAGCTCTGAAACGGTGTCTTGAGATGATACATAAGGAACAGAGATAGCAAACTTAGTTACCTTTAATATAGCTAAATTCACTGAAGCTATTAAACTGACTCAAACTGACTGCTTCTTTTAAAAGCTTAAAAAAACCCCAAAAAAACCACAAACCAACAAAAAAAAACACAAAAACAAAACTAAAGAAAAAGTGCAAAAAACCACTTTCATTTGTGAAACATGCTTGTCTCACTCTTCCACTTTTTCTACACCTTACCTGCTTGAAAACTAATTTCTTAAATACGCCACTATTTATTCTCACTTTACCAGCATTACTTTGCCTTGCATTTCTTCTGAGCATTTCATGAGCCAATATTTTACTCCAGAATCATCTATTACTTACTCATTCGAACTTTAACTTCCTGAGAAAGGACCCCAGAAACTTCCAGTAGTGAGAGTTACAGGATATTGTACCCAGTACTCACAGGAAAGTGTAGAAATAGTGTCTGTCTATATTGCTCTGCACCAGTGCTATTAAATCCCACAACCTTACATTTAGATTGCTGACAATTGCTGTGGTATTGACCAGAATCAACCTATCAGGGACAAGTATGCTTGAAAATCAGTAATTCTCAGCGCTTTCCAATGTGGCCTATATGTAGTATAGGGGCTGTATAAGTAGGATCTTAAGTACTCCACAAATTAGTATTAAAAGCTGTCCCTCAGGCTTATGACACCATGCTATAATTCAGAATCCCGCCTAGACATAGCGATACCGCAGCACCGCCGGCGCCTCAGTGGTCTCGTGATAGCCGGCCGCCCGCCTCCCTAGGGCGGGCCCAGTGCAGAGCGCCATTCGTGGTAGGGACCAAAGGGGCGGACGGATGCGGCGCCGCCTCTTCCCTGTCGCGTACCGCATGATCGTGGGGCACCCGGCGCTAAATCATTTCATCCTTGCTCACTAGCTTTCGAGCAGCCATCTTAGAAGAAGGAAAACTCTAACTTCAAACCCGGGTAGATGCAGCTCGTCCAGCCTTGCAAGGCCTTCCATCTAGAGAAGGACACTCTAATAAAACCTGCGACCTGAGGACTTTACTGTCACCATCCTCGTTATCTAGGCCCTGGCAGATAAACCTCAGGTGTAAAGGGTGGAGCCAGTTCTGCGCACGCTGCGCCTCACCTAAAAAATCCTCTGCGCAGGCTCGAAGGATTTCCTCACACTTGCACAGCTCAGTGCTAGCATGTGCTGTGACTGAAACCTTATTAAAGTATTCACATTCTATATTCACGGAAACACAATTTTGAATCAATATCAACCTGACATGAATATGACCCATGTTAATTGTTTAAGACAGAGATCAAATTTAATTTCAGATAATGTAGCAAAAATCAAGAAATATACCAAAAGTCCCTCATGGTATACATTTTATTTCTCTAGGTTAATGATAAAGGATTTTTTATGTATACTAATTCTGTATCTTAAGAAGATTTGATGTGGCAGCTTGATATTGGAGGGAACTCATGTATCTGATAACCTTATTACTTAAGTTTAAGGATTTACTTCAAAGACATGAATATAGGAATGGGGAAGGGGAGTCTGGAAGAGGTTGTTGAGTTAAATAAGACACAGTTGTGCCCAAATCTTTGTTTTGAAGGATAATAATTCAGGTTTCTCTCTCTCACACACATACACACACTCCTTTCTAATTCCTGTTCAAAATCCATGCATATTTTTATCCAAAGACAAAAGCAGGCACAGCTGTCACGTCTAATTAAATTTCAGAACCTCAAGTTGACTATTTGTGAATTTGATTTAATTGTGTTAGCACTGTTTTCAATAAATACAGAGGAAAAACTTATTCTTGATATAATAGCAAATAGAAAAAAAATGTCCACCAAAAATAGCGTAGGGGAAAAAAAAAATGTTACTTTATTTTTTTTCTTTGGGATTATATTGTCAAAATGAAACACAGGGTTAGTATCTCGTATTTAGGTTGTATGGCTACATTGCCAAGCACCTTTATTTCTTAGAATTCCTCTCTACAGTCATTAACATACTACACATTATTCAATAAAAGGAATCAAAGGTACCTGTCAGTTTTCCAAAACAGAATCATATAGAATATGCACTTCTCCAAAGCTGTGTTTAATTATTTTATCATATGTTCCTAAAGAAATAAGATCTGGTTTACAGTGTATTACTTTGCTCACTGAAGATCATATATAACATTGTGTAATCTATAACACATGCTTTGAATATGGTTTCTAAGAAAGAAATGTAAAATATAATGAAAATAAGTGTTTTCTTATTTTGTTTTAAATCTTATCCAATAACACATTTTAGATTTCACATTGTTGATGTCATATTCCATAGAAAGATAATTTAACAGTCTTAATTATGCAAACAAGTATTTGGCTACTCTAATCACATGCAATTCCTCAGCTGGAAAGTTTAAAAGGAAAACTTAAATGTTATAAATAACAGTCTGACACTGTTGAAATCAGTGGGACGCAACATGATTTTAGTGAATTATAATATATTGAAATAATTCTCTACTGACTGTAGTTGTGATCCCAGATTCCAGGAGAGGGATCTATTCAGCAACCTGAAATACTAATACTAAAACTTACACTAACAAAGTAATAGCATGACAGTGATAGTCTGGCCTTGTTATGTCACAATTGCAAAGTTTTTCCTTTATCCTTTTCTTTTTTTTTTTTCTTTTTTTTAATTTCTTTAGCAAGCTGCTTTATGCTTCACCTGATTGAAGAAATGACCATACTTAAATTTCAAAGGCTAAAATTAGTCTCGTGAGTAGTCTCCTAATACATCTGTCTGATCACGTGCAGATATGTATGTCTACATGGTATCTAATTATGAAAACGTGACAGTCTTCTTATGATATTCCAAGATATGATTCATCTCATCCTAAGTAGTTATGTATTTTTATACAGATGAATCTTAAGGTAAAAATACCTGATTTAATCTCTGCTGTTTATTAAAGGAGCCTAAGGTGACTGGTTATAAATGTAGACATTTTATGCTCAGGTGAGGTTAATTTCTCCTCAAAGAGTTCAGTTTAATTATACAGACACAGCTGTCAAATGCCTTTATAAATGTCATGGTATCTCCTACCTGACCTCCAGCTGGTGTTTCAGAATAATGTAGATCTTCCATAAATCCTGTGTTATAGCTGATAAGCCTGTGTGGATATCCTGAATACCCAAATATATCTCAAATGGCATAATATGCCCTATGTTTAAACATATTAACTGAGCCTTAAATGTGCATAGCGATTCCTAATTTTATTTTTTTTATCCATTTCACAATTTTAAGTGAGCATTAGCAACTGGATGTATTTTTATTTAGAAGGTGAAGACAGCTCAGCTAGATATAGCCAATCACAAAGAGCCCCAAAATAGCCTTGCTAGACAGCTGCCAACCATAAAATGAAGGTAAAACTGGAATTACACAGAAGAATGTGTTATTTGCATTTATTCTGTCTAATTGATAACATAAACCAGAGGCAATTTGAAAGATTATCTGTAGCAAATAGAAGGAAATTCAAAGTGATGGTGAACTGTTCATAGTGGATATGATAAAGCTTCTGACTGTGTATGTATGTATGTGTGTATGATATATGTATAATATATATATAAGGGGGGGTGTGTATACACACACCTTTTTTTATTTATATATGGAATCATAGAATAACTTAGGTTGGAAAACATCTAGTTGGATCTGGTTGCTCAGATGGCCAGCTGAATTTTGAAAAGCTTCAGGAATAAAGATTTCACAAACTGTCTGAGCAACCACTATATCACCACCATGAAATGAAATTTAAAAAAAGAAAATAAAAATCCTCCACTCAGAAATAGCTGAGTTAACAGCCTTTTGTCCTATCACTGCTATTCTCATGGTGCACCTTTGAGAAGAATTTAGTTGTTTTCACTATTCTAGTCTTCTGCCAAAATCTGGAGACAGCCACAAAATCTTCTCTTAACCTTCTGTTTCCAAGGCTGAACAAAGCCAGTTCTCTCAGTAGTAGTAACTATTGAGTTATTTAACATTTCTTGTGGTTGCAGATAGTAAGGTCAAGCACTGCATGACAATTATTGTAGGGTGTTGCTCTCTATGTAGCTTGAGGTGTTCTGATGAGCCTGGGATACTATAGAGATTCCTTTGTTCACAGCATTTGGTTGGTAAGCAGGCCAACTGGTTAGCAAAGTGAAAATATGTATTCGATCTATTAGCCCAATTGGTTTCCCTTAGCTGGTGTACAGCATAGTTTCAGCTGTGGAAAACAAAATTATAATAGGTTACTCTTCATCTGCATAACAGAATAGCAAAATGCATGGTTCAGTTTATTTCTTTTAACTTTAGAAATATATAATTAAAAATCTGTAAATCTGAATTAGTTACTGTTGTATCTCTATATGGTAAGTGGTAAAAGCCACCTATGTTCAGAGGAAAATTCATCTGAATGTGACAGAATTATTGAAGAATAACATAATTTACTCTGGAGATTTTATTTTTCCCTTCTTGCTTAAAAAGGCTACAAATGAGTTACTGGATAGTGACTCTCCTAGACTTGTATATCTAGGATAAACCAGGTAGATCTAAATGCATTAAAATTAAAGTGGAAATAAAGCACACTCTGCAAGGAAGAAACCACTTGATTTTGCTTTGTTTCCTTTCTGTGTGAGCTTATATAAAGACAGTGAGTTACAACTGAAATAATTTATTGAAGTTTATAGTGAAGATTCTGTAAGACTAAATAATTGTTTTAATACAAACACTAAAAATAATTGTATCTCTTACATTTATATGTATCAGAAGAAATTTATTGGAATAAGCTCCTGTTGGATTATCCTCATCATTTATTAAACCATCTAAACATGCATAAAGCTGGATATTCTGAAAAAATGTTTATTATTTGTGTACAAATAAGTAGACAGATATTTATCTGTCCACCTACATGCAAGGGCTATAATAATATTTTTCTTTTTATTATTTAGACTTTGAATTAATGTCAAAGCTATGGTGCATATCTGAGTTACACCCACTCCCCTCCAAAACGTTCTAGTTTAATTATATTTACAGCTATACTGGCAGTGTGATCCAAATAAGGATCTGGTAAGCCATTTTTAATTTCTCAGTTTTCTTAAGGGAAAAAAATGAATCCTGGTACTTGGTTATTCAGTGTCAGTTCTAAAGATTTATTGTGGGGTTTTTTTCAGTTACTGTCTGAAGGTCAACAGACACAAAACTAATATTTTTTTTCCAGCCTTAATATTGCATTTTATCTGTGAATAAATGACACCTACATTTAGTTTCCTAAATTCAGAAGGAATACTTGATCTAAAGTATGTTGAAATGGTTGGAAATCCTTTGAAATTACTGGAAATCTTACCATTGGCAACAATAGCTTTTGGATCAAGGACTGAGAAGTCTAAGCAGCTTCCTTTTCAAAAGCTCTGTGTGTCTGTATATTCTTATTGATGTCAGGGGATTAAAAGGAAAATAAATGACCAATCTTGTCTAAATGCAGCAAATAAGAAAAAAAAAAAGGCAAAGTACATCTGAGAGGGAGTTAAACGTTGACCTCTTTTTGAGCATCTTACATACTTTGTGTTTTTCTGTCACTGTTCTTTGAAGTTATTTGCATGCATTTGTTCTCTTTTTCCCCGAGGATCATGTAAGCAAATGAAAAGTAGTGATATGGAAGCACAAGCAAAAGAAGAACTGACCTGTCAGCAGCCATCTAGGACTTTAGTATTTTGTCCTTCAAAAAAACCACAAACAAACAAATGACAACTTCATAGAAAGAAGAAAAGTACTCTATGAAAACTTCATGGTAGCAGCTGTAGACATCATCAGGTATAGGAAACCTTTTATCTTATAACTTGTCATACTGAATTTTACGGATTCCTACAAGTAGTAGGCTCTGCAGCTGAAACACGTTTCTCTGCATAGATATAAATTCTGTTGAAATAAATATTTACAGAGAATATTAGGTGTATTTTTTTATGCTCAGTTTTTGACGTCACCACTGACATCAGCTGTCCATGAATTTTATACAAATCCATATCCTTGGGCTTTTATGATCAAAATCTCACTGAAGATTCACTGAACAAAGCCGAAACAGCAAAGGTTTTGGAAGTTCCACTTTAAAGCTCTCCATATCCCCATGCTCCTAGCTGTCCCTCAACAAGAAATCTTTCTCTGCACACTTTTTGAGAGGTTTTCAACTATACTAAAGATGGTTATATGTGTTATCTTGATGAGACAGTAGAAGAAGAAAAAGGACAAAAAATAATATTATTTTACTATTGCTATTTTTTAAACCTAGTCGTGTTTCAGGATGAAGCTTCACAAAGCAGATGAGACAGTCCAGCTATGAGTATTTATCTAAAGCAAGAGGTTGTCCCATCACTTCATCCAGCTTTTCTCTCTCAATGTTCAACTTACCTGTGATGGTTCTCTTCAGCCAGTCAGCTGGCAATCTAATTTCTTAATGAACAATTTCAGCTCATTCAACCACAGAAAAAAATGCAAACCGGGGAAAAAAATAGCGCAAAATCACAGATAGATAGATTTTTGACTGTGTTGAGAGGCATAATGCTTCACTCAAGTCTAAGGAGAGATGGAGTACACAAAAGAGAAAGCACAATATGCTTGATCATGCAGCTAGGAACAAGGAGGAAAAGCAAAAGGAGTAGATCTTGGAAACTTGGAAACTGTCTTGTGAATTCAGCATGGGTACTCTGGAAAATTTCCTTGCAAGAGGCTAATTTTAGCTACTTTTTTTATTCTGTTATTACTTCACTGCAGCAAAAGTATATTATAAGTAACAATTTTTGTCCATTAGTAAATTAAATTAAAACCCCACACAATGCAGAAGGCAAAAGGAAAGGAAATGGAAAGAAATTAACTGTGGACCAGAATGTACACCAACAGAAAAAAGAATCACTGGAAACAGACTAGCTTCTGCTTCTCTGAGGTATTCATGATTTAGTCAAAGCCGTGCAAGTTCTGACATCTTGACCGAGCGTGTTAGAATCACTCAGTGAGTGCATTGGATAAAGTAAGGAAGACAAGATTAAGAGAAAATTTCTAAGATAGTAAGGAAATCAATTATTAAGAGACACAGGATCAGGAAGGAGAGAGACTATGGCTTAGTCTTCGGAAGTATCTTTTAAATAATTAATACAGCCACAGAAGCTAGGAGAAACCAGATTATTCACTGAAACAAAAAGATGTGAGACACTGTCACTTCAGACTAATGCTGAGGGAGAGTGCGGAGGATGACTGAGAAACCCAAAATTTAGAGATGCACAAAGCAGATTAGCAGATTATTTTGGAGTAGGAGGAGGGCAAAGAATAGCTAGAGCATGGGGGACATTTAGGTGTATGGTTTAAGCTGTCAAAGTTTGAGAACACTGTCAGTCTGCTGCTTTCACTCTGCTTTTTGAGACAGAGATCTAAGCTCTACCTATAAACTCTGTCTACTTTTAAGGTCTGTTCATATATTGACAATAACTAAAATGTATTATCTGGCAGTGTTTCCGCTAGGTCAGATGTGGCTTGAAGAAAATGACAGAGGAATTGATTGGAGCAACTTGGCAGGGTACTGACTAAATTATGAGCTGCCTAAATAAGGTTTTTGCCTGTGCTCTGGATATAAACTCTCATGGATCATATATATTATAAGATACATATATGCTTTATTTCACTGGACAGTTTTCTTCTAACTCTAGAGGTCACTAGAGGACATGTCATAGGACATGTCAAGTGTGTGACCTGCTGATGGATAAGTGCAGCTATAGTACTAGGTGATGTTATGCACACGAAACTGAATGGATCAGGTAAGAGGTGAAGTCAGGATGATGATCAGCCATGTGGCTAGAAGTCTGTTAAAAAAATAAAGGCAAAGGCAAGGCAGGGCAAAGGGAGGGGAGGGGAGGGAAGGGAAGGGAAGAGAAGGGAAGGGAAGGGAAGGGAAGGGAGGGGAAGGG
>JANHGB010048861.1:0-25715 GCA_026283785.1 Coracopsis vasa
CTCCATCCCTGGCAGTGTTCAAGGCCGGGTTGGACAGAGCCTTGGGTGACATGGTTTAGTGTGAGGTGTCTCTGCCCCTGGCAGTGGGGTTGGAACTTGTTGATCTTAAGATCCTTTCCAACCCTAACTAGTCTATGATTCTATGATACGTTTTAAAGGCTTAACCTAGCTAAACTGACATCTATGGTAAAAACAATTTTACAGCAGAGTCAAAAAAAAAAAAACAAACACAAAACTATGTGAAATTGTTTTCACATCATACTGACTGGGTGTGGTAAATATTTATATTGTACCATTCCTGCCTCCAAAGTCAAATTGATGCTTCCATGTGTGTTCTGCTCCTTATAAACAGTAGTTAATTACGTGCCACAGCAAGCCTATTTCCTGGAGTTGCAAGGTATTTATTTCTGTAACACAGACTATGAGATTCTGCATTCTCTAACGAGAAAGGAGTGAAATGACTCAAGAAAAAGAAACACAAAACCACCCCAGAAAAACACCAAAGGCCTGACTTAGTAGAGAACTTGTGTTAAACTTGAACATTGTTGTCTGAGCTTGAAGTAATTGGGTAAATGATTTTAGATTTGTGATAACCTCTTACAGAAAGGCTTTGTGTGCTTGCACGTATTATGAAGATGAAAAAGTTTTCAATACAATTCTAACTATTTGTGTGCAGTTGGCACTCAGGCTTGACCCAAATCCAGCCATTTTGTAAATGTGTGTTTACTTCACCCATGACTTCTACCTACTTATATTAAAACTGTTATCAACTGCAGAATTCAGCTGACTTTGTGTGTTCGAAAAATGAGTCCGTTTAATGCATTTTAAAGGATTCTTCATTATGTTCCAAGTACCATAAAACTCCTTCTTTGCTTGCAGAAAGTTTTGTAAGAAAGCAACATTGTTTTCCTTAAACTTTATTTTTACATTGATTTATTTAGGACAAAACCAATGTTCTTATCTTTGCTGTTACATTTGCATTGCCCTGTAATGCTAAATGTAACTTCTGTAGCTCAATGTTAAAAGATGATAAGAGAAAACTGAGGGAAGCTTCCTATGGGCCTTTCAAACCAAATTCCCAGAGAGAAGACTACAACTCATCTACATTTCAGACAGGATGTCCTGAGTGTAGTGTGCTTATTCACCCATCGTGTTTCCTCAGCATTGGGATCTTTTGTGACCTCCCTTGGGAATCTTAGCAATGTTGCTTAGGAAAACCAAAACAAACTATTATAAAATATCAGTTACAAACCTAACAGTAATGCAAAATAATAGAGATTTTTTTTTTTTTTCTTTCCCCAGAGGTCTTAAACCAGTGACTTTTTTAGGGATAAGAAGTTCTATAAGCTACAGGCTGACCTCAGCATGTTGTATAGCAACTGAATAGAATCTGGTTTGGGGTTCTTTTGTTTGTTATTAAACTTTTAATGTATAGCTTTTTGGGGTTTTTTTGTTTTGTTTTTTTTTTAAGGATAACTATCAAAGACTTCTCTAAAGTTTACCTTGACTGTCAGAAATGACAACTGAGTGAATAAAATAGCAAACTGAACCTCCTTTAGCTATATTTTTACTTATTTTATGATACTTTCTGCTTGATAAAATTCATCTCATTGGTCTCTTGTGGCTTGCATATTATTCTTTGATTATTTTACTAGTCAAAAAAGACGTTATTTTTCCTTGAGCTTATCTTTTTGAGTTTATTTTTTCTAAATGCCTTTACTTTTCTCATGAAGGACAAAGATGAAATAAAAAGTGCCCACAATACAGAATCTGATAGGCGATGAATTGAAAAGTCTGAAAATATTCTTACAGACTTTTCCTTCTAAATGCATAAATAAGGGAAGTTACTTTGTATTTACTAAGATCAGAAATTCTTTTGTGGCAATCCCATCACGGGTTCAGTTCTGACAAAAGCTGGATTTTTAGGAGGCGATGGAAAACAGGAAGGATGTTCCATATTCTCTTACTGCAAAGAAAATTCAATTATATGCATGGCATTCTTTCACAATGCTTACCTAAGCTTTTTAGAAACTATCATCCATTCAAACTCTATGTATTTCTGCTGCTTTTGTCTCTTCTAGTCCTTTAGCCTTAGTAGTAGAAAATGTTTTCTTATATGTAGAATCCTTCTTACTGAAATTGAAGCCAATCAGTTATTATGCTATCATAGACTTTGAGAGTAGCTTGTTTTTTATTTAAACCCCTTCCTTTAAAGCCATACATTGCATATTTTGAGATTATTACCCCATATCTCTCATAGTGTGTACTTTTTTAGTTTAATGTATGTTGATATTTGTATTGTAGTCTTGCTTCTCAGTACATGTTTACATACCATTAAGGCCTCATGTTAGTCACATCTGAACTTTTCTTTGTTTTCAGTCCATTTGCAATGCCCTAAAATCACTCAAGTCCAACTGGATATTTCATTCATGCTGAGCAGAGCAGAAGGATTTTTATAGTCTGTACCCACAGAGTTCTTTGCCTTTTCTATGACACATTTAGTGGTGATGTCATCTTGAGTCGGTCATCCCTACTGTTCTGTAGTCTGTATTTGTTTTATTGATTATTCCTGTCTGTATTTAGCATCTTACACTTGTCTCTAGTGAATGTCATCCTATTTTTTCCAGTTTGTCAGGATAAATTTAAACAAGTCCTATCTTCTGTGACACACAGAGTTCTGGATTGATGCCACTGGAATATTTAATGAGTATACGTTTAGTTTGCTGTTGAGTTCATGAATGGTACATATACCGAATAAAACTCTTTCCCCTAGAGAGGTAGCCTGATTTTTCTTTTCAGCATGTTTGAAAAATGAATGTTTTAATAATGGATCTATAAGTCATGACATCTCCAATTTCTCGCTTTTTGAAGATGGGTATCACACCTATTCTTTTCCAGTCTTCAGGTTCTTCATCCACTCTACTGAGGCTGTAAGGAACTTTGATCTTAAAGCCAAATACCACTTCATAAAACAATAAAAGTGATGATGCACAACCATGACGCACAGAAAACAATCAAGTGAAAACTCTTATCAATCTGTAGTTGGACAGAGTTGTATTAGAAAAATTATCTTTTGCCTACGGCAATTTGTTAAAAAGTTTAGGACTACATGAAAAAAAAAACCCAAAACCAACAAAACAAACATGTTCTGTGTACCATGGCATTTAAATTTGGCTGAAAAGGGATGGAGACAGTAGTGAAAATAAATCCTATATCAATTCACCAAAACCCACCACTGTTTAATATTTTCATAAGTCTTCTGAAAGATAGGATCAAGTGTACCCTGATGGAGTTTGCTGACAATACCAAACTAAGTGCGGAAGTGGACATTTTGGAAGGGAGAGCCACCCTACAGGAATGCCTGGATAGTCTGGAAGAGTGGGCTGACAAGAAGCTCACAAAGTTCAATAAGAACAAGCATAAGGTTTTGCACCTGGGAAAATATAATCCAGGAGTGCAGCACAGGCTGGGATGTACCTGGCTGGGGAGCTGCTCTCTGGAAAGGGGCCTGGGAGGCCTGGTGCATAAGCTTGATAAGAGTCCTTACCAACCTGGTATTCTAGGATTCTATGAAATATTTCAAGGAATTTGCCCACACCTTGGGAGATGGCCTTGGTAGTACTGTTTTGAGTAATTATTTCAAATTATGATTTGTTCCCTTCTAGTGAAGGTCTTTGAGTGAAGGTGACAGCATCATGGCTGCAAGTATTGTAAAATGCTTTTCTTCATCTTTAGCTCAGAGGTGTTCACCTTTGTGCTAGCAGTACTAAACATTTGTGAGTAATTGTTGCAGTGATTTGATGGTTAAACATGTAGATCAGGTTGTCTACAAGCCCAGAACTTAGAGAGTGGTTTACATTTCATGCTCTGATTCTGTTTATGTACATTGGTTTGTGCAAAGCCACATAGAAAGATTGATGACCTTCTTCTTTCAAAGCATTTTCAATACAAGGTAATTACAAAATCAGTCAAGTTATATGTGTAATAGCTCCTCCACAGAAGTTGCTGTATCTGTTGATATATGACAGCCAGGAGCAGGTTGTTAGGGAAAGTTGAATTTTTATGTTGCAGTGTGATAATGTACAGCTATTACTTCAACTTCCTTGAAAATGCATGTGTTTTCTTCAAGGGGTATCCTTGTTTTTTGAAAGTCATCAGGATGGCAGGAAGAAAACTAAGTATTTTCCTCAAAGCAATTGCATTTGATGGCTGAGGGAATGGAAGTATAGTGTAGATTTTGTTCATATTTGAAGTTGTGGTTATATGAAATTATTCTATTTATCTGTGGGTTTCTGGAATGTGATAACTTCGCAGAAGTCAATTTCTGCTGTTTCAAGAATAATAGGATTGCATATGAACTTTGTGCCAGGTTTGGGGGTTTTTGCTGATGAATCTGGCAGGCTGTTCCCTGAGGTGGATGACTGATGGGCTCAGCTGTGCAGGATTTTATGGGTTGATATATCATGAGTGAAAACTGATGTTTTTGACCTCTAGGATAAGAGATTGTGGAATCTTCCTTTTGAGGTTTTTCTATTTTGTCATATAAGGAGCTTTGAACTTAGTCTTCATGGTTTAGGATCCCTATAGCTCTTACTAGATATTGTAGTGCTAGGAGTTTTTTTGCATTCCAAAGGAGAAGGCTTATGATGCTTTTTTTTTTTTTTTAGTAATGTTTTTGTTAATTATTCACTTGGAGATTTTTTTCCTTGATCAAGTCAATGTGTTTGCACATTTTAGATATGTAGTTGTTTGTTGCCCACTGGGTGTATGATTTTGATTTTCGGGTTACTGTATTAATAATTTGTCATTACATCTGGCTACTTACTGGAAGTAGAAAAATGCTCTAAGAGGATATTATTGAGTTGTTTTTCTCAGTAGAAGCCGAGGCCCCTGGGAGAGACAGGAAATTGAGATTTGTTTAGTTGATTTTTGTAAAATATGTTAGGGCTGTTGCATAAATATCTGTAGGGGATATTTGGGTGGTAAGAGATGCCATGATTACTTTTCAGATACCTATCTTGTTGAGATAACATAGTTAGGATAGGGACCATTTCGTCATCTTCTGTTACATGGTCTGTTGTCACTGTATTGTGAGTACTTCTTGTTTTCATGAAGCCCAAAATTATTATTTTTAATTTTATTTCTTTAGTAGTAGGTATTTTTTTATTTTCCCATGAATGCTGAAATAGTGTGATTTCACAACCTTGGCAAAAAAATGTATGTAGAAAGTCTTACCTAGGTTATCTGTGTTTTGCTTAGGAAGTAGATGTCACTGTCTACACTGGCATCTTTCTCCTGGTGCATATTTTCATTTAGAATGCTACATGTTAGCATTTTGTATGTTGTTAATATGATATAATCATTACTAATATGTTAATGCTTGCACATTATGCTAGCAACGCAGGAGGAACCTAAAGATCTAGACAGAATTGGCTACTGAAAAATGCTTACACAGTATTTGCAGATGGGGGATTTTTTTTTTAATTTGAAGAAAAAGTGACATAAAGAAGGTGGAGGGGCGTCCTCATAGGTATTTCCCAGTAAGGACATAAATAACATAATAACATAATGAATTTATATCCTTACTGAAACAAAATCTCCCTCTACTGTCCTATTTTTTTAATGGTTTCATGCAATTTTTGAAATCACAGACTTGTGAAATGCGAATATGATTTCAGTACGTAGTAATTCAGGTGTATTAATTTATTGACAGTGCATATTTTACAACACAGTTGTGAACATGAAAAATCAGTGTAACTTTTTTAATTAACTGAAAAATCCAAGTTTAAAAGTTTCTATATGATCCTGAGAATCTGGCCTTAAGGAGTTGGACTTGCATTAGACTGTGATGTAGTCTTAAATAACTATGTCTAAGTCACTGTGTGAGACAAGGTTACTTAAGTCTGCTGGCAGCAGCTCCACATTTAACCAGTACAGCTACTCAATCAACTTATAGACCTGGTCCAGCTCCCACTAAAAAATTAGAAGAGGTTTATTACTGATATCAAATTGGAATTGATTTGGACTTTAGCTGACATTTTCCAAATGTTTTCATTATAATAATGATTTTATATGTGCCCAGTAGGATTGAAAAGTTTAGAAACTTTGTGACATAAAATATTGTCAAATTCCAAACTGCCCAAAGATCAGGGAAAAAAAATTGGATGGTGGGAAATACATATATCATTGAATGGTTAGGGTTGGAAAGGTAAGATCATCTAGTTCCAATCCCCAATATGAAGCTGAAAGATGAGTCAAAGCCTTGTCTTGTGTAAACGTTTAGCAGGAAAACCATATGTGAACTAATCTTCTCCCAAAAAGAGGAAGTAAATGTTTCCTGTGGACTGCTGATGGACACATGGAAACTTCTGGCATGCCTAATGTGAATTTTAAAATGCTTACCCCTCAGTGTTTGTTCTGTTACTGCTAAAATAAGCAAGACATTTGTTTAAAGAAGACTGACTTAGAAAAGAGAGAGCAGCAGGTATCTGTAATCAATCATGTGGATTAGTTTTCCATTGGAAATGACAAGTGGTGCTATACAAGCAAAGGTGTTCTGGCCTGGTCAAAAGGGAGAAAAATCCCCTACAGGAGATAAACAGGCAGACCAGGCGCAAAGGTCAGTGAGGTGGGTCTTCATGCACAACTTTATAACAAGTTTCTGCAGAGAAACCAGTTATTTTCTTTGAGTTAGAGGTCTAGTACTTCATTAAAATCCTAACAAACTGCCGGTTTGCTTTCACTGGACTGCGTTCTATGTGAAGGAAATGCATGAGGGTTAGGGAAGGAAAAGTGACATTTGAGCTAATAAAAAAGCATATAGGTCTTATCTCCTTTTTTTTTTTTTTTTATGTACACCTAGAATAGTTACAAATGAGAGATAGAACTATTGTGGCACTAATGAGCGTTAAGAAAATGTACAAGCTGTGAGCTTTGCAGAAATGATGTTTTTAACTGACTTTTCTTCTTGTTCCAAGTGCTTGAAATACTATGCAGATGTTGCTGAATGTCTGGATTTCGCTGCACATCTGATTAAATGGAATAGCTGCCATAAAGTGTTGTTTTCAGTTACATTTAACACCCTAAACAGTGGAATTTAGAAGCACAAGTCTCTGTTTCTCTAAGATACAAATAACACTTACGGAATAAGGACAGTGGAATTGTGTTTACCAGTTAATTTATTCCAGTTTCCGGTTAAGTGGTTTCCAATTTCAAAAGTTGTCGAGTAAATTTTAATTTTTTTCTTAAACATTTATTTAAGTCTTGCGTGGGGAAAAAAATGAGTTTGCAATATCCAATCTATTTAACGTGTGATTAAACATCACTTAGTCAGTCACGGAATCACGGACTGGTTTGGGTTGGAAAGGACCTTAAATCTCATCTAGTTCCAACCCCCTGCTATAGGCAGGGACACCTTCCACTAGAACAGGTTGCTCCAATCCCCATTCAACCTGGCCTTGAACACTGCCAGGGATGGGGCATTATTCTGCAGTTTTGGGACTAAGATGTTAATAAATATCACTATTTTCAAGTGAGTGGTTCATGAAAAATACATTTTTAATGCTACGATTTTATTCTTACTTGATGTCAGGTGGATTGATATCATTGACCTATTGGCTCAGTAATCTGTGAAATAAAATAAATATACATGAAAGTTCAAGTCCATCAAAATACAACAGTGTTACCAAAAATAAGGATAAGGCTTGATAAATGATGCAATCAGAAATACTTTATTAATACATATGAACCTGTCCTTTGGAAGAATACCTTTCCAGCATAAACTGCAAGTGTTTTCCTTGATGTGAGCAATGTTATTACAATATATTAATTCTTTATAATGGCAGGTATAAATTAAAGACTTTTCTTCCAGCTTGATTTTTTTATATGGCTGCAGTTTCATTGAATACAATGTATTATATAGCACTAGACTCCCCTGCAAGGAAAGAAGCAGCTGTCACCTAGAACTACCATTACCTGCTTTCTGTCAGCTACCCAATTTTTCAGTGGTACTAATTTGTGTAAGTGTGCTGTAAAAACAGTTTAATAAGTAGCAATAACTAAAATGATGATGTGAGAAATTACTTGGTCTGGTTCTAGTATCCAGTGAAAACTGTCTCTGCATCAGAAAGAGCCAAGCTTAATGTTTATTTTGACCATATTTATTGGAACCATGTTTATTGTGAGTGTATTATGTACTATATTTAGTAATAAATGCAAATATTACTGAACTCCAGAAAGATTCTTGTATGTTAGTAAGTTTTTCTCTAATTAGCCAGTGATAAGTCCAGTTAAATGTTGCAAATTCTAATGAAATGGAAGGATTCTTTCTGTTCTGGATGGTCAGTAGCCAGACTGAGGAACCAAACCAGCGTTCTGTGTGCGGGGTGTGTGACTGATTTCAGGTGTAAGAAATGTGATGCAGTGGAAATTAGGGACATTCACAAGAGACTTCTCCACACTTGAACAAGCAGTTGACTTCTGCTTTGAAGCAAGATTGCCTAATCGTACATGGTTTTGACTAATGAAACTGTTGCTGATCTGATAAATCTGCAGATAACTGCCTAATCCTGTTTTAAAATGTGACTAAGTAGTTTAAATGAGCAGGGAGCTGAATATTCCAGGCTCTTGTTATTTTATCAGCCAGTACAGCCTGTGCGTAACGCAATAAATATCACTTGAGGTATCTCCTGACAACTACAGGCTTGCCTAGGGTAATACACATCACCTCTGGCCTATGATATGTTGGTCATTGCCTCAACACAAAGTTTAACCATGTTTTGTAGGGTTTACCCTAAACAGCACTTATGTTATATGGCTATACATTAAGCTAGGCTACAGTCAGCAGAGTACATGTGATCTTGAAAAGTCTGGTAAGAAAATAGTATCTGGCTGGGGATGAACTTCACAAACATGATGAGCATGGGGTGATGCTGAGGGAAAGGGCATTGGCAAATATTTGGTCAAAATTACAATATGTTGCTCTTTAACTGAGAAATGAGAACTTTATCCAATTATTCTATATGCACAAAATACGTATTACCTAATCAGAGTTTCAGAGAGAAATGAGAACTGGTTAGTCCAGTGTCTTCCTCTATGGTTACCTTCATAAACATGGAAAACAACTAGTGGACTGTTTTTTGCAGCTACAACAATGAAAGAAACCTGTACCTTACTCCTTTTGGTTGCATAGTATGTGTTATTAATGACAGGGCTAAGAACTGCAGGAATCTGGAAGCTCCTACTTCTCTAAATTGTAAAGTTTATGCAAAGAATGTTATTTCCCTGAAGTCTATAGAGTGTACCTAGCTTTTAGGGAAGGGGAAAGGAAATAACCATTTTTATTTACTGAGCGTTTAAAAGCATTTTCTGAACCTCTGCACTCAGTACATTGTCTATACATTGTAAAAGGCCAGATTTTCTTCTGAAGGACTAAGCAGGAAAATAATGTTATATCATATAAAAAGCCAACAGCCCTTCTGAACAGGGTGCAGGCTGCTTGAACCAAAATGCTTTCTTCCTATGCAGATGCATAACTGCATAACATTCTTTTGAATTTACCTTTCATATCTCCAGGGAAGTAGATGGAGAAACAACTTTGGAGTTCACCCCATGTATACCAGCAGATAGTAGCCTTTTATAAGGTGTCTGCATGGATGAACATTTGGGTGTTTTCTAATTTCTCTGTTTATGCCAAGTTACATTAATGTTAGCATCTCAATGTTGAAAACTAGAAAACAGTGGTTCAAGTTGCAGACAGAAGTCAAATAAATTAACAAAATAATATAAATTGATTGAATACTTTGAATTTTCCATAAGGATGTTATGGCATATTTCTAAATACTCTGTGGTATGGAATTACTTTTGCTGTTGACACTGAAATTGGACTGAACTTGAATTCACATAAATGTAGCAGATTTGAGCCCAGTTCCACATAAAAACTCACATTTTTCTCAGGAAAAAAAACAGTCCCATGAGGCCTGGTCTTTTTGCAAGCAGTTCTGACTCAATTCATATATATTACTTGTAAAATTTATATCCTTTCCTCTCTCACCAGCACTGCATGAAAAATTAAGGTGATAAAAAAAAAGCCATTGTAGATTGCATCAGCTTTTTCCTCTTTATTCCCACAGGCACAACAGCTAACAGATCTGGAGCAAAAACTAGCAGTTGCAAAAGATGAACTGGAAAAGGCAGCCCTTGACAAAGTAAGAATTGTACTGTGAATGTTCCGGTGTAATTTGACAAACATAAATCAAAGTCTTGCAATTATTTAGATGCATACTTGATTGTATGTACCTGGGAGTAATGTACTGAAATCAGTGGAACTAATTATGATGCATGGAGTTAAGTACTGCTGCAAAGTTAAGAGGAGGGCAGTCAAATTAGAAAAGTCTCAAAAACCCACAAAAAGACAAATGATGCAATTCTTTATGAAGAAAAGTACACTAATGTGAACGTGTAACTGACATGATTTTTATTTAAGGTTTAGTTATAGTTCCAAGGAGAATGCGGTATAGAAATGGGTCAGTATCTGATTTGGGAAGAAAATGTCATGTAATAAGGAAGCAGTTTATCAGAAAGGAAAACAACTTCATTATTCTGTCAAAAATTACTTTTTCTTTGTTTGGCTTCCTGGTATTTTCAGCCTCCATTAGACATCTAAAGAAAAGTATGCCTCTTGCACTAAAAGCATTTTTTTTTCATCTTCCATATTGTAATCAATGAAATCACCCTCTTGAGTGAGGGTTTGCATCTAGCATTGCGAGATGTCATCTGCGTAAGCAGTGTTCACAGCAGCATTATTCAGACCTCTGTGTGTGTCTTGTGCTATGTCATGTCACATGTTTCTTGTTAGCACACTAAACTGAACTGTTCCATATCTTAATTTAAAAATTAAGCACGTTCTTTCTTTGCTTGTATAACACTCACTAGCATGGTCTCTCACTAGTGCCAACACACCGTCTGTGGCAATGGCAAGAGAGCAATGCTTGCCCTAAATATCCTCCAAATGCAGTTATTCATTATAATGCAGGCAGTTGTGAAGGAGAAAGCAAAGAACATATGATATCAGGAACTTTTAATGAGACTGCTATTAAGGGATTCTGTCTGCAAATTAAAAGGGGATTTGCAGCGCATGCAACTGACTTCTCTGACCCTCTGTTCCTTTCCTATTAAAAATTATAGGATTTTAATTCAGGGCTCAGTTATGGTTCTGTAGGCTTACCAGAAGCCTGGCACCTTCTTCTTGTAAATCATCATGGAGTCAGTCTGTACACTGCATACATGCTGCAAAATGGCAAGCAGGAGTTAAAAACCAGTGAAAGAAAAGTATAAAGTTCATGCCAGTGAGAATTATCAGACTAGAAATACACGTTTGACTAGTTCTAACTACAGAGCAATAACACTATTTAAGTCATAGGTACCTTTTTCCCCTTGTTAAGAGCTTTTCTTTATGACCCGTGTACGGAAAAGAGACAGTCAATGGTGCATCCATGTCTTAAGTGGCAGGTGTGGGAGAAGAGAGGATGAGAAATTATCCAGGAGGATGTCTGGATGAGAGGACTGTGGTTTCAAGTTAGCGTGATTTGCAGGGGGCAGGAGAATTATACATTGGCTGAGTCCACATCTTCAAGAAAAATCAGAGTCTGCTACCTCTGCCAGTTTGGTGTTTGATCTTATTTTGACTTTCTTAGATGGTGATTTATCTTCTCCATGCAGTAACTTATTGAAAAGGTAGGGGAGCAGACATATTACAGAAAGAAGTCAATTAGAAATTAAAAGATCCTGGAGACGGATAAAATAATCCTTTCACTTTTCAACTGCCATTAGGTCAGAGACATATCAGTCTGACTTAAGGTTCATACATTTTAGGAAGTAATCCGCACAAAGTCTATCTCTTAAATAATCCAGCATTCCTTCTCACTGCGCGCATCTTAAGGGAAAGTCATTCGCTTTTGTCTGTTTACAAACAAACCAAACTTCATTCCATCTCCTATTTCTTTGATTTTCCTTATTGTGCTGTGCATTAGACTTCTTATGGTTGTCTTTGATCCTACCACTGAAATGTACCCTACTGACTGGTTTTGTTTGCTTATTTTTGAAGAAACCTTTGGTTTTTCCCAGTTAGGAGATACATTCTGTCGTCCCAGTTCAGGGGACATTAGTCTGATGTAAAACATGGAATATTTGTCAGGTTCTAAAGAGTGCTTGTTTAGCAAATAAACTAAAACAAGGTGATGTATGCCAAATGCCATTGCTTAGGATTTGTATAACTCTGAAATATTTTTATGCTGTATATGTAATATTTCACGTACGCAGTACGTAGTGTGGCATGTTCCTTATACCTGTATCTTCCATCAACTTTTGCCATGGTATACTTTGATTTATGAATCTTCAAAAATTCTTTGAAAGTTAGTATGAAAAGTTTATTTGCTATACACTGCAGCAGCATAAGATGCTCATCGGGGCAGTCATCTTTGTTGGATTAAAATCAATCTTTACAACCTGTGGAAAACCACCAATTAGGATGAATGTTATAAACAAAATTCCATTAAAACTCTATGTCTTTGCAATACTTGGAAAAGTTTAATTCTCTGTAACTATTACATATAAAAGGCTGGACAGTCATGACATTTTATAGATTATATTGTTTTCAGAGAAAATAATATTTAATAATTATTTGCAATAATCAATGTGAGTAAAATTGCATGGAGGAAAGGAAGAGCATAGTGACTTTCTAGGGAGTTTGGGGTGCAAGGCACAGTAACTTAACAGTATTAAAAACCTGCTTTAAACAGCCTTAATTTCTTCCATTAATAAGAAGCAGCAGCAGCTGCTTGTAAATGTTTGGTTTAATGCAGAGGGAGAAAGCAAGCAATTCTGTTCATAATAATACATCTTAGAGAACTGATAATTTCTTCTTTTCCCCAGGAGTCACAGCTGAAAGCTCTGAAGGAGACTGTGCAGCTTTGCCTGTCTTCCGTTCTGCACAGTCAGCCTTCTGCTAGGAATCTAATCCCTGCAAAACCAGCTGAGAAGCTAACCCCTGTTGGAAAGGGCTCAAAAGTTCCATTTCAAGTGACAAACACCAAGGTAGGATTTCTGTTTTTTTCTTTTTTTAAACATCTTTGGAAGTTTGTCCTGTAAGAACATCAAACTGCAACTAAGGAGGATTTTAAATTCATTGAAAGATTAGGATGAATTTTGAGGATAATTCTAAGCCTGTTTCTGATGTCACTAAACTTCATTTAGAAGTTGGGAAACAGCTACTTTTTTTGCTGAGGAACAAAATCCTGTCTATCACTTGCTCAATGGACTGTGTCTGCATAATAAATCTATAAGGAAGATGGATTTGCATCTAAAATAAGGGAGGATGCTAATTCATAGGATTATTTACCTGTCAGGCTCTGATAGTTAGTTTGTAGTAATACAGAAATAAGCAGCAAGATGTTTTTTCCATATTGTGGTTTCTTCGTGAAAAATACTGATACAGAAACATAAAATAGTCTGGGAGACCCAAATCAAACTTGCCAAAAGGGATCTCTATGATTGATAATAGGCCATAGGGAATATTCCAATCATGCAAGTTGGGAAGGGCAGATTAGGAGAACACATGGCAAAAAGAAAAAAAAGATGAAAAAGAAAAGATTATTAAAAATGTTTTGATTCAATAAATTCAAGCATTTTAATACAGTCAAGATAGATAGGCAGTAATTAACATCTGTCCTGAGGGGTTGCATTTTGCTCATGTATTCAACTGATTCAAAAGATGTAGAAGAAATATGTGATTTCTTTAAATGAAAATTTCCTCTCAGTTAAAAAGGAATTTTTACAGAAGAATGGTTGAAGGACACTTCAGTCTCCTCCTTAAATTCCAGAACTCCTTCCTGAAATATAAATAGGAATTGCTAACTCAGAGCAATTTTTCTGTGGCAGCTGTTGATACTCACTGTTGGTACAGATGCTGAAGCCAAAAAATAGTAATCTTTCTGTATGTAATTAAAGCTGAAATATAATTTCATAAAGCAGAGTAGAATTATAAAACTAGATCTCACATTATTACTCTTAAAATAGTAGTGATTGTTTGTCCCTTAATAACTATTTTATAGGAAAAATCCTTCATTCCCAAAAGTTACTATCTCTGGAAACAAAGCAGTGTTTTAATTAATAGCAGCACATGGGGATATTAGTGCTCATTTAGATTAAGATCATTGGTTCTGGGTTCTTCAGGAGAGCAGATTCTTGTAGGTGATGCAGACTGAGCTTCACTCTGGTAGCTCAGGAGCACAGTTTTCCTAATTGATGCGGCTGTGGAATTGTCTGTCTTCTTGTCTTAACAGTAAGTGCTCTTCTCATCATGTTGGGAGGGTTTGTGCATACATCATGAAAGTATAGGTGTACTGAAGCGTAAGGCTGAGCAAGCCACTATACCTGTGTTTAAGATTGTTACAGGGCCAGAGACTTTGGAGCATTTGAGATCTCCTTGGTTTTACAGGCATTACTGCAGTGAAGCGAAGGAAATGGGAATACAGTGTAGAGGTTAGAATTAGGTTTTTTTGATATTTGACTGATACACAGAATAGTCCTCACATGTATTTTGTGTTTAGTGTTCCTATTTGGAAAATCTATCAGTATTTTGTGCTTCAGCCTTTTGAGAACCAGCACTTAGTCCTCTGTATTGAAAAGGGCTTGAATAAGTTATATTGCCTCTTTAATACACATTGCTCTGCACTTGGCATATGCCATGAAAATGTCAGAGAAAATAATGGTCTGCAATCCTCTCCTTCCACACATTGACACCTCATTATAATAAATCTGTGCATTATCTGTGATTATAAAACCACTGAAATCTGCTACTGTGAAATAGGTTGTCAAAGAATCCTAGTCAGTCCAGAATTATACCATTTGCACTTGAGCTGTATTATAGAAGGCGCTTTTTTTATGATGGCATCCATTCTTAGGTATCTTTCCTTGTTTTTTTCTCCCTTTTCAAACTAACCAACTCCTAACTACAGATGTATAGCTTGCTTTTTTTTTTTAATTTATTATTAAATTTACATACACATTTTGATACAGCAGGCTAGTATTTTTAAGTGAATCTAAATGTGTGCAATTTCTTAAATATGTGTTCATATGTAAAAATGGGAACTTGAGATGAGCAGCACTTATGAATCTTGTCGTGTCTGATAAGTAGCAGTTTCACCTTCAGGGAAGAAATTATTATTTGTCTGGTAAACTTCTTATTTCAAAGATGTTCTCATCCAGGCTAAAAATTGCATTCTGACAATGTCAAACTTATTTTAAATCCATTGATGGGCACATCATACAATGTATGATACCTGTATCACTTGGGGACAGTCATCCCTGGGATTGGAGTTCTTCCTGATTAAATAAAATAATTTTTTTAAAAAGCAGGTTATATATTTGTAGTCATAATTGGTAACCATAATACCTGTATGCTCGTTAGAGTTATTTAACACAAGAACATGGTATAGAAAGGATAAATAGGAAAAACAAGTGCCAAATTTCTTAGGAAAGTTCATTTAAAAAAATATCTTCTGGTAAGGTATTTTGGTCTTTCTAGAGAATGTGATATAAAGAAGTATAAATCATGCTTAAAAAAATCAGTACAAATCCATGCATAGAAGGCCCTGAATCAGTGTAAAAAATTGTTGCTGTTATGTATAGCTCAGTCACTTGGAAGAGTTGGGTAGTAACGGGAAATTCTTACCTCTAAATCACAGAAAAACTTTCTTTAAAGTGGAGCAAAAGCACCATCAGTCTGAAGTGCATTTTGTGACATGACTTAAATGAGTTAATATTTACACTGTACAACATAAATAGAGAATTTAACATTTTCAGATCAAAATTATTTTACCTGTCATGTACCTGTCATAACACCAACACTGGTGCCAAAAGCACTGACCATTACAAATGGATGTACGGCTCTGTTCATACAAGGTCCATGATGCTAACAGTTGAACCTGAGCGTAACCAGATGGCTGATCATGAATCCTGAGCTATGAGGTCTTTAACTTTGTGGATTATTGACAATTATTTTTATTATCTAGTTTCTATTGCACTGTAATTTCTTAGCAATAACCATTCTGTGTTCTGCCAGTGGAAGATGCTTCAAACTAGTTGTTAGGTATTGGATCTGCTTTTTGTTGTAGCAATTTCCTTGCCTCATTTCCATTAAAGAGGTGATGAGGAAAGAGGAAAACAAAGAGAGGAGGACTGAAACTCTGCTTTCCTTTGTAATCTCCAGATGAGTGCCTAAGGACCTGGGCACTGAGAGGGTATTGTTAACGGATGGCTACTGTAAGATTTACTAGGCTACCTGCTGTGAGAAATGTGGTTTAGTATAACCTGTGAATCAGAGCACTGGTACTGACTTCTTATCGAGGCATTTTCTGCACTTACTGTACCTCGGCACAACAAACAGTGCTGTGAATTTCTATGGAGCTAATAGATGGAATGCATTCTTACTCCATTTGTTTTATTCTTAAAAAGGTTAACCTTATAAAAAAAAATATTGTAATAATAGCTATCATTCAAATATCTTTGGTTGTGTATACCTGTGCTCCAAATACAACAAAATGAGCTTTAGTAAAACTGCTGAAAATCAATGGCAAAGCAAAATCAGAGTGAAACAGAAGCAAAGGTGATTTCCAGTAGCACAGTGAATACAGAAATGATGGGGAATACATTGACACAGATACCAGAATTATAGTGATTACTTTGCTTTATAGTGCGTTTGCCTAATGCAAAAACATTTTCATGTGTTCCTCAAATGAATTCCTTCATTATAGATGCCCTGCGGTGTTTGCGTATATTGTGAATTGCACTATTTTAAGAGTGGAAATACAAATTAATTTCAAACTGTGAAGAATAAAACCCCATCTCATATTGTACATGACACAGCTGGAAAGACCACCTACGAATGCCACTTCAGTGTTCTTGTCTTGAATAAGAATGAGGACTATCCTTCTGTAGAAATGTATAGCACAGACTGAAAGGGAACTACCACTCCATTTTTGAAAGATTTAAGCATCTCGCAAGACAGTGCATCGCTTCTGTGGTAAAAACTGCTGTAAGGAGCCATCACCTTTGCATCACATATATTGTCAATATTGTGGATTCCAGCTCACTGATCAGTGTGAAAATTGAGAAAAGTTAAAATACTGAGGGCCATCCTCTTTTTATCTGGAAATAAGTACTTCATTTATTCCCCACCAAAGTAAGTTTGGGGAACTTCATGTCTTTATCAAGCCTAAGAAAGTGTTCTTGGAGTAGGCATGTGAGACTGTTCAAAGAAAGTTGGTTAAGAACAAGATAGACTTTGAAAACTGCTTTGCAATGGCTGTGTAGGAAATTAAGAGGGTGATTTTTCTATGTATGTTCATAGAGAAATAACATATCTGGTTTAAATTTCAGCTCAGTTATTCTGAGTGCATAGATACTGAGCAGACACAGTAAGGCCGTTGAAAAAATAAGATGATCGTTGTATCAGGAGTCTTAACTTCTTCAGTCATTTGATCAGGGGCTTGAAGGGTTTTTTTAAAAAAACCTATTTATAAAGGATCTATGATTTATCTAGGAAGCTAGAATATTTCTAAGGCTCTAGAGTTTATCCATTTCATTCTACAAAAGCAGAAATTATTGGTATTATTATGTGTATAATATGTGTATGTTTCTGCAAAGTATACAAATACATTTTGAAAGAATGACAAAATGTCTGGAATGTGTATTTTGGACCCAATCCATGTTTATAAAGACTGAACAAAGGAGGTTTTAATTGTATTTTAAGAGTGGTTTTGTAGATCCTAGAAAACTAACAAATTAATTAAAAGTTAACCAGCCTGAATGTGGCAATGTATCATCTCCTCTCTTCCTCTTTGTTGGACACAAAAGAAACCTAAATCTGAACAAATTACTTAAGGAAGTAATTTTGGTTTTCTAAAATCAAGAGCTATTACTGTTCATATAGTTTATCATAATATTCCATTATAAATGAAGTTCTGACCCTTTGAACAAATTGATTGTGAATTCTTTGCTCAAGAACCTATGAAACAACACCAAATATAGTTATGGGCTTATGTCCTTGTAGGAAAGAGTAAGACTCTGAAAGCTTTTCTAATGTGTCTGATTACTTCTACTCAGGGTGACCTCTGTATAACATGCTGAAAACATAATTTGGAAGTTACTTCTCTTGAGGCATTACATTTCAAAATGACATTATGGCATGATGTCAGGAAGCACCCCAAGTCCTGTGTGTAATAACCCCAACCCAGAGGCAGAAAGATAGGCAAATGGGTATCTGAAAAATAAGAGCTCCTTGTCTGGATTTAAAAAGATATTAGTGAAATGAATCAAGTATCTGAAATTCACAATATGTGTATGCTTTTTGGTGACATGGTCTTTGTTTTGTGGATTCGCAAAAACAAAGCTTTAAAATGTGAAGTAGTTGTGACTCTTCCAATTTTCCATAGATTTTTGCTGTGTACTTCCTTACTATTGCCTGAATCATTCTCTGCACCTGTCTAATATTTCAGACCATGAGAAAGGCTCTGGTAGTCAGGTGTTTTCCTTTATTTCCCTGCTTGCTTTCATTCTGCTGTTCTTTGTCATTAAATACCCCTCATCATTCCTCCTAACTTACTACTTTTCAGCATTATTCTCTCATTCAGTCAAGCTAAGTATTCTCTTCTGACATTTACTCTCTCCTTAAGGGACTTAAGAATAATAAACCTCATTATGCTATTTCTTTTCCTATAAAATGAGCATTCAGATCTCAGAGGGTCCAGTGTTGTCTGAGGCAGCTTTTTTTACAGGGTCACTTTTGAAGATATCACAAAATATAAGGTTAGATGTGAAACAGTCACAGGTTTTAAACAAAAATTAAACCTGTTTTGTTGGCTGCTATGGTAAATGACATTCTATGTAGTTGTGAAAAACAGAGAATAATTTTTCATTTAATTGAGCTCCAGGATATTACACACAAATACCGATACAGCATGGTGTGCTCAGATTTATTTGGAAATTAATCATATGCACACAATTGAGGAAAAAAGAATAATAGTTTGTACCCTTTTAAGTTTATCAAAGGGAACATAGATTGAACCTAAGGACACAAAATGTAGTATCTGTGGTCAGTGATCAGTAAACAGCAAGAGTGTTGAGGGCAGTGAATAGATTTCTGCTTCATTAAAGCCTTAGGAAGTTGGCCTCTGGTACTCAGTGCTTTTCCACTTCTGTTGCCTCAAACTTTGCTTCTGCCAGAGTTAATGAGGTACTACTGACACCTGCAGCTTCAGTGCCCTCTAGATGATTGCATTCAGCATGGGAATTGGAAACCCATAATTAAAAAAAAGGAAAAGGCAATTACTAAACGCAGAGTCAGCTGCATTTTGTAATACCCAGTAATGACATACAATCATGTAGCCCTTTCCTAATGCATAAACATTATGAGAATAAAATAGCATTGAAAAATGACAGTAGCCATTGTTTTAGGGTTTAATTTCAGTGTAAGGAATATGTGTTTCCTAAAATACTTGTAAGGCTGAACTCAGGACAAGTAAGAATTAATTTTTTTTAAACGGAAAAAGTTAATAGCAGAAGCATGAGTAGCATGACCTATTTCTTCATCTAAGTCTCTCCTGTTCTGCTTTTTATAGCTCTCTTTGGGTTTACAGACTCTTATTTTCATTAAGATCAATTAGATACCAACTATACTCTTGTATTACTGTCGATGATTCATAAGATTATGGCAACTCTTCCTATATATATTTTTATTTCCAGATTTTGCTTCAGATTGAGTATGTTTTTGGAAAGCTCAGAAAGCTTCCACAGAACTTTTCCTACAGCCCTTTTCCTTCAGTGACAAATTTTTAATAAAATTTTATTACATGCTGGAAAACACTTAAGACCAGAGATCATTAAATTGAAAGCTGAAGCTCTTTGCTTATATTACTTACTTTAAAGAAGTCTTCATTATTAGCACATTATCTTGATAGTAAATGAGTTTTAGAGGTTTTTCTCAACTGAGTACAATCAAGGGAATTTGGGAAAAAAGCACCTGGCATCTCTTATTTAGTCCATAACCCAGACCAAATGTAATTCTCCTTCAAATTTTAGTGTCATGATCTTTAGAATTATCTTCAGTTCTTCATTTCATAGAATCAAAGAATCAACTAGGTTGACAATTTGACCTTACTCCTCTTTGTTCTGCAGTATAAGTAGCTGAACTGGCCCATTACCCCAGGGTTCAACTCTGAAATTAGCAGTGGGCTAATATCCTGAAGAGGTAACTGGTAACTGCTTATTGCTGCACTTTTTGTGGCTATTAACTGCAGGTCAGTTTGCCTATGTATGAAAAATATTCCCAAAGTCTCACTCCAAATATCCTCTTCTTTAATTAATGTCTTTAGTTATCAGATGTTTCTACAAAGTCTCCCACAATTTAGTGCATAATGTGTCTCAAAAATACTGTGGGTTACTGCGTGACAGAGGTTGAAAAGGGATAGGAATATAAAAAAGTTATATTTCTTAAGGGATGTTTTAAATAACATCAAAAATACAGATTGTTAGGTATCACTAATGGTCTCACATGGACCTGAGGCTCAGCATGGACAGCTTACATCCATTTTCTCAAATTCTGCTTCAGTCTAAAGCCAGGCGCCCATGCCTAGAGCTTGCTGTGACCTTCAACAGCTTTCTGGACAAGCTTACTTGTCTTTTCCCCTATCAAAAGGCAGAAAAGAAGATGCCGTTAATTACTTTTCAGATATTATTATTTGAGAGAGAACTTTCCTCACCTACTCATATATGAAGAGATGATTTTTTAATGTTTCTCTCCCCTCTGTCTCAGTGACAGTGGAGACAATTTGGGAAATGTACAGTATTTCTAATTTCAGTTAAAGTTGCATTTAGTAGAAAAATAACAACGTTTTATTTTATCTTATGACTGTCCTAGCTGATGTGTTTCTTACATGTTGTGTTAAAAAATATGGGGATGTGAGCAATGAAACTGAATTTCTGTGTCTTTGCAGTTGCACATTAGTAAAACTATTTTAAGATTTGTTAGTATTAGCACTTTTTTCTACCGATGTTACGTGTAAGACACATAACCAGCAAAAGATATAATGAATCATTTTAAGTGGCGTACAAATTTGAATGCAATTGTGAAAGTAGTCCCAAGGAAATTTTACTACCCAAGGATATATTAAAGATTTATTAGAAAAGTATTAATGTGAGAATCATAGAATAGTTAGGTAGGTATTACTAATCTACTGTTACAAAGCTTCAGTCAATATGTTTGTATGGAGCCAGATGGGAAACATTAGAGATAGTTAGGTGATCTTTTTCTTCGATTTGAGCAAAGATGTGATTTGGAAAATATTCACAAAAGAAATCTTGATTGACTCTGGGCATTTTGGATATTAGTAGGAACTTTCTAGCAATTTGATTAAAAACATTGCATTGAATCACAAAGCATAAGAAATACAGAATCAGCTGGTGATAAACCCAAGGCACTCAAGTTCAATTTAGTCTTGAGCAATTTAAGAAATCTCCTACTGGCCTTTACATGAAGTCTTACCTTCCGGAATTGTTAAGCTCACCTGTTCTGGGTTCAGCTGGAACAGTTACTTTTCTCTTCTTAGTAGCTGGTGCAGTGCTGTGTTTTCGACTTTAGTCTGAGAACAGCACTAATAACACACTGGTGGTTTTAGTTGTTGCTTACTCTGATCAACAACTTTTCAGTCTCATGCTGTGCCAGTGAGGAGGGGGACAAGAAGCCAGGAGAGAGCAGAGACAGGATACCTGACCCAAACTAGCCAAAGGGGTATCCCGTACCACAGCACGTCATGCTCAGTATAGAAACTGGGGGAAATCACCCTGAAGGCCCAGATCGCTGCTCAGGTCGAGTTGGGTATCGGAGTTCTGGGTATAGGAGTTCTATCAGCAGGTGGTGAGCAATTGTATTATGCATCACTTGTGTTTATTGTTTTCTTTTACTCTTCCCCTTTTAGTTTTATATTCTCTCTCCTTATTATTTACCTTATCATTATTATTATTGGTGGTAGCAGTAGTGATTTGTGTTACACCTTAGTTACTGGACTGTTCTTATCTCAACCCATGGGATTTACATTCTTTCTATTCTCCTCCTCATCCCTCCAGGAGTGGGAGGGAAGAAAGAGGAGGAGGGACTGGGCGAGCGGCTGCATGGTTCTGAGTTACAGGCTGGGCTTAAACCAGGACATCCCCGTTATTCTACTACATTTATTATTTTATGTTAAAATAACAATAACTAAAATGAAAAATAAAGAAATAAAAATGTTATTGTCAATGAGAAAGTAACAGTCTGAAGGAATGTGCTCTCATATAATGGAGAAGCAGACTTCAATTGAAACAAAAATCTTATAGTATCAAGCCTGTATTTGTTCAAATCCTTAAAAATTAAACGGATAGTACTTAAATAGAATGTTTAAAGTGGTAAAAAATGGAGTCATATGATAGATGACTGTTGAGTCTTTTTTATTACTAAGTAGTTTGAGGTAGTTTACGGCTTGTTTATGGAATCCTCTGTTCTCCTATCTTTTGAAAAATAATAGTCCTCATCTCTGTTGATGGAACTGTGGTCATGATGATCATCATATTGCCAGGTGTTCAACTGTCTTTTTAAGAAGAGACTTAACAGACAGTTGGAAATGGATAGAGTTTATTTTGGAAATCTTCCTCTATCTTTTCTCAATAAGAAAGCCTTTTTTAAGGCATGACTGGGGGAAAAAATCAAAGTCTCAATGGGAAAATCATTTCTCCAAATGACCTCATTTAAAAAACTCAGTTAGTGGTTCAGAAAGGTTCCAGTTTCACTGAGTTGATCTTCCTGGGGTCTGTAACTCTTCTGATGTTGGGCATCTTTGGCTTTGTCTTATGAAATCACATATGTTCATGTCTGTGACTGTAACTTCGGGAGCTTCTTTTCATCTGGGAAGACTGTAATTGCTTGTAAAGCCTGTAAATTCTAATTGTGTATTACTGCTGCTCTGAAGTGTAAGAGGTGTTATACAACATTCATTATCCCACAAGATAATAGCTTTTTCCCTTGTTGTGGCTGTAGAAAATCAAGACTTACTGAAGAAATGTGTGTGTTTGGTTGTTTAAAAAAAAAACCCCAGCAAACCCACCTTAAGAGGCTTAAGTATCTTAATAGTCTTATAAAATACTGTTTTGATACTTTCTTCTCTGCTGTGAAGGATAGTCTGTTTTAGAACTTGAGATGTGGTGGAGAAATAGAGAAGCACAAAGTGTATTTATACATGAAATGGAAGGTATATTTATACATGTAATTGTACCCTTGAGCATATATCCATCTCCCTAGCCACACTAATTTTATATGCCACAAAATATTAGGTATGTAAACTTGCCTGCCCTGTAAGAAAAAATGATGCTAAAATTTAGCTGTTATTAGGGGATGTGAAATGATAGGTTTAGATATAATATAGGTAATGGACTTGTGTAAACATATTAATATACTTTTTCTCTAGTAATACTTATGTATGATGATCCAACAAAAACTTCCAGTTTTCAAGCCTAATTAATTCTATTTCCTTTTCTTGTTGTTTTAGCTACAGATACATTAACAATAGAAATCTAGAGTTACTGCTAAATAAATGGTTATTAGAAGAAATTTGAAGTGAAATGATCCATATCAAGTGAGCTAATTGCATTCTGGCATTGGACATAAGAGTTCACAAATAACTAGGCCACTCAAAAATAGACTTAGGCTGTCTACCGCAGTCTCTGATACCATGTTTGAATAATAGTTTGTCGTCAGTGAAAGTTGCCTTACACTGTGAATTTAATATATTATCTAACACACTAAGGACAGAAGAAACCCTTTTAAACATCTAATCTCACCTGACATAATATTTGCCACCAAGGTTTCCTGTAAAAATTTTGATGTATACCTTGAAAATTTTATTCTACCAGTTTACCACTTGTACAAAAAATCCTTAAAAATGCTTTCATCCATGTCCTTAGCACCAGAAATGCAGCAAAAAGGAGTTTTAAACACATAACTTGGACCTTAATTCCTGTCTTGCATGTTGTGAACAGTAAACCAAGTCCAAATTGCTTGTTCTCACATGGACATTCATTAGAGGAAAAAAAGTAGGTAACTCTTCCTCATTTACAATCTAGCTCAGCTAGGCAGAATTATAACCACCACTGATTCTCTATTACTCTTAAGCGTACTTTGGTCTTTAGATACTAGATAAAAGAGCTGACCAGACAAAGTATAGACGAGGGCAGTAAATTTCATTACAGAATAATTCAGCATCTGACATACTGTATTATCACTGCTGAGTGCTTCTAGAAGTATTCTACTGCTCTGAAGAAAATGCTGTCTGCTGTCCAGCCCACTATTATTTATTATTTAAGTTGGACTAATGTGAGTTAAGTTCTTTCCAGACTTAGGAGCCTATATGGAAATGTCTTGCTCTGTCAAGCCAATATATCACAACTGACTCCAGTGCACCCTGGCAAATTTCATACTGGTACATAATCCAGGAAACAGCTCGAAAAGATGAAGAAAAAGGGCATAGATAAGCAGGTGACATAATACCCAAGGCAAAAGTGATTGGGAAAAAACGTGTTTAAATAAATATTGTGGAAACAAATTAATGTATTAGTAAACAGTATGTCCTCTCTCCTCTCTCCCTTGTAAATCTTGCCTGTTCTTTATTATGGAGGTTGCCACTGTCTTGAAATTTGGGTTTAGACTACCTTTCATTATTCTAAATTTTTTTGCCACAGGAATCATTAGGCATAGGATCAAGAATAATGGAAAACTTTGAAAGGCAGAGGTGTTAAAACTTAAGCTTTTCTAATTATAGTCCTATTTTTTATTTAATCTTCTTTCATTTCAAAGTTCATAATGACAACTTCCTGATTAACACTTCACCACACACTTAATGCAAATGGAGCCAGTAGTACTACGGGATTATGTGTATTTTGTAAAATGGCTTTAAAACCACTTTGTACTTATGGGAATACATTATCAGGCAATTTATCAGAAAACACACACTCTAGAACAGAAGTGCTGTAAGCTACAGATATAGTGGCATTAATCTTGGCTGAATTTACACACAAGTTCTGCTGTGCTGTCTATTTAGGCATCATGCTAACACAACTGTGTATCTGTCAGTTTGGATATATATGATGGCATTCCAGCAGGAATGCATTTTTTGCAGTTTAGTACCTTTCAGCTATTTAGTAGAGGGGGCTGAAGTGTGTAATACTTAGTACACCTGCATAACTGAAGAGAGTAGTAAGAGCTTTACAAGTTTTGTTTCTTCATAAATTTATGTTTCTGATACAGTAATAAAGTACAAACAATAACTGCAGCTGTCTTGTAATTGAGCTGACCTGAACATCCAGAGCAGCCCAGCATCAGCTGATAGAAAAAGCAGCAGAAACAGCTCACGAAAGACAGCTAGCAGCCTGGCTGATCTGAAGCAAACTCTGTCCCCAGCGACATGCCACTCAGTGTTTTCTGGTTGTCCTTGGTTTGTAGGCAGATTACGCATCTTTGCTGCTTTTTTTTAGTTTGCCAGTATCGAATAATAGAATCCCAGACTGGTTTGGGTTGGAAGGGACCTTAAAGCTCATCCAGTTCCAACCCCCTGCCATGGGCATGGACATCTTCCACT
>JANHGB010048863.1:3922-44342 GCA_026283785.1 Coracopsis vasa
GCTACGGCTTAGGCTTGGTGAATTTCATTCCTCTGGGTCAAACATGCAGAAGGATCCTCCCGAGGTGTGGGGCCCGCAGGGACTGAGGGGCTGGAGCGGCGGGCGGGAGTGGCGCTTGCGGCTCGGGAAGCCCGGTGCTGCCCCGCGGAGCAAACCTGTGGTCGTGACACAGAGCATAGACAAAGCGTACGAGTAACGCCCCAGTAATTCCGTGGTATTTTGTGTTACGGGTTTCCCACTCGTCGCCATTCCAGAAGTCAGCGTGTCGCGATTTAAGAAATAAAAACCGGGATTTATGTCAAGGTGGGCTTCGGGAAGAAAGGTCGTTCAAATGCAGTCTGGCTTTCAGAATTGCGGACTGCAAGAAGCGAAAGAAAAGGAAAAAACCCTAAAGAGCCAAAGACTGAAGTTTACATGAGCAAGTCAGCAGTTCTTATTCGTCATTATCCTTTACTGTTCCAGTGCTCTAATAGTTAAATTTGGCACTGGAGTAGCGTTTGTCTCTTGCCTCCTTATTTTGGTTCAAAGACTGAATATAAACCAGTAATTGTATTGCTCACTAATGATAAATGTAGTATATTTTATTCTTAAAAACATTGAAACAGGATGTCCAATTTATCCTTCAGGCAGTGGTGTAAAGCCATTTTGTGTTTTTTTGATTTAAAATAAAGCAAATACACATATTTGCCTTTATGGGACCATAAATATAGAAGCAGTCAACAAAATACAAAAAAGCAAAACCGTTTTAGATATGGAGACTCCTTACCATAAATTGCACTCATGTAATCCTGTTAGAGTGGCGGAGTTTATCATATTCCTGTTATGTCAAGAGCCTAAATCAGATTATACAGAATTGATTTTTAATTTAGAAATCAAAAGTGAGTTTTGCAGATTGTCCTGGGCAATTAATTACTTAACTGAGGAGGAGTGTTTGCAGACTGGTTGGGGATCTGGGTCTGCCACAGCTTCATGGCACTGTCTGGGCTTAACAGTAGTCATGAGTGAGCGCAAGGTTTGACCTCCACTATCGGAGGTGATTTTACATGCAGGCAAACATTGCTGCATGCTTAATTTTACAGTGCAACGCTTGCATATCTGAAAAGCAGAATGGGCTCTAAGTATGTCATCATCTTCATTATGCTTCAAAGTTACTAATTTTCCTTAAGAAAATTTTCAGCATTGGGTTACAGCTTTATAGTTGGAGGCATATTGGCTGTTGCCAGCTGTCCCTGTAATTTGGCTTCCAGGTTTCAGGCCTGGGGTCAGTGGATAGGGTTACATAGCTATCCTTTCTCCCAGCACCTGGCTGTGCCTGTGCGGCACTAAATGCTTTGTTGGGATTCTCGGTCCATAACACCTCTCCCATTGCTTTCACTCCTTAGTACTTCTGTAAGGAATGATTTGGTGGGTTTCTGAAAGACTAAGCCATTAACCATGGCCCTCACTTGCTGTTTTACGTGTATGTGTGCTGCCAGCTGCTACGGATAGTACTGGAGCCACACCACTGATTAACTTTGGTCAATAGTGGAGACACTGACATGCTTAGTTTCAAGCAGTGTGATTAAAATAGCAGAGCAGTTGGGGAGAAGATGAGATGACCGGTTCCATAACTGACAGCAAGCTCAGACCCATACCATATGGATGTAAAAGAATAGATGGGGGTTTGAGTCGAGAGTCTTGGAGGCTAGACATGCTTTCACTGCAGTGGAAAAATTGGCTGCTGCTTAAATTGTCTTGCACTTGTCACTGGTAGTCTGAGTGTTCCTCATATTTATAAGGAAATGTTGAACAGGTGACTTAAAACCATCAAACTGCTGGTGGTTCAGTATGTTTGTTCATGTGCTGGAGGGGACTGGGGGTGTCATTGCCACCTTTGGCTTGTGAGCCAGCCTGCAGCCTGTCACCATATTTTACCTAGGTAAAGCTCCCTCATGCTGCTGCACTGCTGTTACAGAATGGGGTCTCAAATATGTGGCAGTGCTATGAACCATGCAAGTTGTGGCACCTCTTGATGCTCGTTCAGGAGTAGCACCAGTCTCAGATGCAGGTCAGCCAAGGCCAGTGCTTGATTTTCGGTATTTCCCATCCCTTTTTGGTTTAAATTAATATTTTTGACTTTCTCAAATGGGAAAGGGAAGGGAGGAGCTGCCCTTGTAAGCTTCAGCATTGCATTCGTTGGATACAGTTAACGAATAGCCCTTCAGATAGGCTCAGCATTCAGTAATTCTGTGCTGTGTTTTTAGTTGGCATTAACATTATCTTAAAGATTTGTGCAAATACACGGACAATGCCTTTGTAAATGTAGGCTGTCTTTGAAAAGGTATCTTTTTATCTTTTTCTCATGTATTTGAATTAATTTCTACAAAAGGTGCTCATTTGTAAAATCCTTAATGTTGGGGTTTTTTTCCTCAAATTACTCGGTAGGATCAAGTGCATGTTATGCCAAACGAAATATTTTTTTAGGGTTATAAGGGGGAATACAGGTGTGAGAACAGAAAGAAAGAAGGAACAGAGGTGGAGGAAGGCAGACTAAGATATTTCAGGCATAGGTATGGGTTCAGTGATTTGTGGTTGGGGAGTACAGGACTTGTATCTTGAGATTTTGAAGCAGATGAGCAGATTGATTTCCTGAAGAGCTTTAACAGTATTTAGCAAAGGTTACATTTTAGTAACTTGGAAACATTGAGACATTCCTGAAAACAGTGGGATTGTTTTCCAGTAAATTGGAATAAGCAGAAAAATATTGTACTGGTTCATGGTCTCCTGCAAACTTTTTTCTTTTAAAAGAAAAAAAATTTCTTGCTGGACCTAAATTCATTCCTTTATTTTGAGAAATAAGTATGGTAGTCAAGGTCTCATCCTACTCATTTTCTCTTTAAAAGTGTGGGAAGCAATGATATTTTATAGCAGCATCTCCTAAAATTCATGTGCCAAGTTCCCATTGCTCATTGTGCTGTGTAATCATATTACAAAAAGCAGTTTTTCTTTGACTTAATTATTATCAGTAACATGCTTACTTTTAAGCACTTGCATCAATATTTTTAAGAATAGGGAGTTTAACAAAGCTTAGGTACTTCTTTTGAATCTGAATATTCTCATTATTGGTCAAATAAGTGGGTAGTTTTTGTTTTGTTATGTTAATTTCTTCAAGTGAAGCTATTAATAAAATAACTGATTTTTAAAAGTGAAACACCTTCCTTGGATATAATGCGAATTACACAGGAGTATAGTAGTTCAGTAAGGAAATGGAGTGCTAAGTCACTGTGTGATGGATCTGTTGTTGTTTCCTATTCCAAAGCTTTACATTAAACTTCAAAATGTTTTTGTCACAAATGTCCCATTTTGCCTTAAAATGCTTCTGCATTTTCCAAATGGCTGGGGTTTTTGTGTTTGGTTCAAACATCTATTTGCAAGGTTAAATATTCCATTCTTTCTCAAATAGCATTTCTGTTTGCTCTTGTGTAACATCACTAATTACTTATGCATATTATACTTTTAGCAAGTATGTGGAGGGTTCTTTTCGAAAAACATTGATTCAAACAATGTTTTTGAAATTATTTAAAGTTATGTTTGAAAGCATGCTAGTCTTCATCTTGATAATTCATCTTGGTACTTCCAAACCTGTTGCTATTTACATTTGTGTCACATCCAGTTATATCAGACATGCTGGATTACACTGTGTAATGAAAGCCTTATTGCTGTACTCTAATCTTTATCTCTTTATATCCAATCTCCTTTGAATTGCACATGAGTATTGCTTATGGTTACTTAAAATAACTACTGCTTTTGTTTCAAGGGCAGTACACTTGAAAGTGCACTGTGATGAGCACTTAACGCTCAGCCCTGCTTTGGAAGCACTACACATCCTGTATGTTTGGTTGTTGCATGATTTAATTTGGAAGCTGCAGCGGTACATTCATTTTTTATTTAAATTTCATATTTGAAAATTCTGAAACGTGAAATCATACATGTCCAGAAAGATTTAGTGCATTTACTTAGTCCATTGAGAAATTTGGAACAGGTGCTCTCCTCCTTGTAGAGATACAATGTGGCCCTGGGGGACTAATCTTTCCTAATCAGCCTCTCCTCCATTCACTCCATCATTCTTGTTCCTGCTGTATTCCTCCATCTTTTCTCCTCCTCATCATCAGTGTTTAGTTCTTATGCTCAACCTTTCTCCAGGCTCTGTCCTTTCCTCTGAGCTCCCAACCTGACTAAAGATGGACAAGTTCCTCAGACAGATCTGTTGGTGCCTTTTATTATGCATTAACGCTTAACAGATCTTCTGAATTTTCCACGCCAGGTTGTTGCTTTTGCCATAATGTTTCGAGGATAATAGTCTCTCACAACCCAGGGCACCAGAAAGCCTTCTTTCTTAATATAGAAATGAACATGATGAAGTTAATTATTTTGGTAATGGTTGCAGGAACAAAGTCATCCTTACAGTCTGGGATTACAGAGAAATCCTTAGAGTGGAGCTTCAATACTGATGGGGCTGTTTACTGTTGTAGTGTTTCAGGTGGACATGACTGTTGTGCACCATTTAGAGATCTCAGAAAACTGGACAGTTGTCAAATGTTTGGTTTTTTTCTCAGCATGTTGTTTCTCTCCCATCTTCCATTTTCTCATCACCATTCCTTCAGCTGGAGGTTACAGTCCCTTCAGGTCTGCTGGCATAACTACAACTATTTTTTTTTTTTCCTGTAGTTTTGCCATCATGATCTCGGTCAGTTTAAGTCTCCAAACAGTTTTCTAAAACTTGAGGTTGTGTTGACGCAATTTTGCCAGGGAGTGACAGTTGTGCTCACTGACATGAGGAGAGAGGTAACACCATTAGGGAGAGACCAGTTATTTCTTATCCTACATCAGCTGCAGTCAGAACAGTCTGAATTTTCATAACCTGGGAAACATCAATGTGGTTGCATTGATAGATGAGGAGTGCTGGTGATGAATAGGAAAGAATATATGGCTCTGTTTTCCTGATATGTAACTCCTGATGTGGCTCTGCATGCATGTTTCTTAGTTCCCACCACACTCCAGGTAAATACCCTTTGGTTTCCTTATCACTATCTGCTTTGCTCCCCTGAGGCAGCCACAGTCTCTTCTGTTCTTCCCTGAGAATCTATGTCAGGGCAAATGAGAGTCATGAACGAGGCAGCCAAGGTAACAACCTCTCAAGAAGAGGCACTTGAGGAAAACCTAATTTTTAAAATCTGAAAAACTCATTAAGGGATGCAGGAAGCCTGGGTTTATTAAAAGCAGAGCCAGTAGCCTTTCTTGTGGGTAATGGTCCCTAGTACAGTTTGTAAGTTTTCAGTTTCCTATAGCCACCCAACTTCAGTTTCTGAGGTTAAGATTCTTCTTGATGATTGCCTGCCTCGCTGCTCTGACACTTGCAGCGTGAAAATCTGCTGCTTTGTCATGTTAGGAGGAAGCAACTTTGCCAGCTGAGTTGTAGAGAAGCACCTCTACTTCCAGACTGGATGCAGTCATTTGAAATTTAACAAGTCTGCCATGCAGATGTCAGGGATATGCCTTTTGTGTTAATAGTGTGTTAATAATGCATCCACATCTGACCTGATGGTAAGTAAGCCTCTGCACAGTCTCACTTTGCTTAGGGGCTTAGTAGATCTAAGGTGAGTTCTCCCAAAACTCTATCTGCATATCCTCCCACAAGCCCTACTCGCCAAGGAGGCTGGAGATGCTCCATTCCAAGGCTTCAAAGGCTAAGCCAGCATTTCTTTGCAATTAGGTAGGAACGCAGAGCTGTAATGGACCTCCCACCGCGCAACAACTATTGTGGGAAAATGGTAGAGGCTCTTCCCTTCTCCACCTCTGGCTTAAAAAGAAAAAGCATACAGGAATGAATAAATAAGGAAAACTACTTCCAAGTTGCTCCTCTTTTTGTTCTGCAGGCTCCTGATTCGTCATGCTGTTTTATCGCTGTGTCTCTTGAGCATCTGGCTCTAAGGGGAGGAAAGGAGCAGAAAAGAACCCAACCTAAGCCCCTCCTCCACAAGTGCTGAAGCTGGTGATGATACGTCATGGGTGCTCAGAACCTTTTTCTTGTTCATATTCTTCAAAAGGGGAAAAAAAAGCTACTATGAAGGTTGAGGAGAACTAAGTAAATGCCACGAATTCACAACTGGTAGCTATAAAAAGGACAATTTTAATTATTTTTTTAATATGTATATATATATAAAGGAGAGTTTTTACCAACATCAATTTCTCCAAATTTTAAGTTATTCTAAGAAAGGGAGCTGGCAAGTATTCCTCCCCACCCTCCTTATTTGAATGTGCAAATAATTGATGCTGTTGTTTCAGAGAATTGTGAAACTTTGGAGGGAATAGAAAAATCTTTGAATTTTTAAGAAAAGTGACATTGTATTTTCACTATTCTGTTTCATACATTTCATTAAACAATTGTGGAAGCCAGATAAAACTGCGTATCTGGTATTTCATTTCTCATGGAATAAATTGTAAGTGATGGGATGAGAAGATACGTTTCTCATTCTCATAGTAATGGGACAATGTTAGTTAATAATATGCAGACAAATGTAGATAAAAGAAAAATATAAGCTAAAGGAAAATATAAGCTAAAGAAAAATACATAGCATTAAATATTACATTAGTATGGCTTACATGCTGCTTCCTTCTGCTTGTTTTTCCTTTCACTTTTGGTTAAAGTGGGATTTTCATAAGCACAAGAATTTGCTTATCCTACTCTTCATTCTTTCAAAACAGAGTCTATTGAAAATCAGGCTGTGTGTTCTACATTGTCTCCCATATTTTTGCTTTTGTTTTCTAATTGGGAAGAAAAATAGACCATGGAAACTTCACAAATATTTTGGTTTTAAAATGTGGGCTTGGGACATCTTTGATGGCATCATCATAACCCAGATAGAAGGGACTCTATTGTTCTTGATGGAAAATGTAAACCATTCAGGAACCCTAGATGACAGGGGAAACGAGGGACCTAAACCATGACAAACTCATGATGAGTAATGACAAACCATCCTGAAGCAAAACATTTATATTTGCTTGGACAGTTCAAAACACTTTGGATTCTTTTGTATTTTCCCAATTACATTGTTTTGGCATAACCAACTTTTTCCTGTGGAAAAAAGTCAGTATTGCAGAAACCACTTTTATATTAAAAGCCATGAACAGAAAATTCTGGAGCAGCAATAGAGGGAAGCAGTCAAACCGAACCCAAGCACATTTGAAAATGTCCTCCCTGGAGAATCATATGGCAGCTCCAACCTAGCAATAAGAATTTTATGAGAAGGTACATACATTTCATAGGCACCAAACATAATGTGATGAAATCTATGTGGCATGACTTAGTATATTTCAGCATGTTTAGAATGTGATGTTTCACAAGGGCACTCGAAAACTCTGTTTAAAAATGTGAAAGAGCTCTGGTGGAAGGCTTGGGCCTTTGAGGCGAAAAATCACATCTGAAATTTCACAACTGTTTTCCTAGGACTGGGCATTTTTAAAAACCTGAAAACTGCTTTAAAAAAAAAATAAAATCTCTGTCCACCAAGCAAAAGCTTATGTGTTTAAAAACATACTTTTAGCTTTAGAAACATACAGCAAAAATCATTATTTAATGTTTAGAAACATACTGCTAAATTTGGTTCTAAAAGATGGGCACAAACCTCTTTTTAACAACAGCAGAGTATTTGGGGGAAAGGTGGGATGCAGTATTCTTCCTGAGTTTTTAGTTAGGATAACCTGCCATGCCATTTTACAGCTTTGTAAAAGTGGCTGTGAGTCACTGGCTTTCTAGAACTGATGGTCATAGCAACGTCTATTTTTCAGGGCAACTTCTGCTTTAAATGTGACAAGGTTTGTCTTGGCTTCATTTGTATCGAGGCAGGTTTCGTCTTGACAGTAGTGGGCAGCAGACGCAGCCTGTTTTTTCCCATTACACAAGTAAATCACATGCTCTTCTGAGTATAATAAACAGGTGATTCACTGAGTTTCAGAGCAGAGGTGACCAACAGACCAGCTGGTGTCAAATATTCTGAATATCTACCACCACTGTTCAGATTTCACCCACACTTAAGCCCAGTCTCTTGTGCCTGACCAAAGTGTCCCAACAGTGATAAAAGGCAGTGAGAGATGTGGAGCGCACAGCTCTGAGTGCACAGGCTTATGGGACCAACAAGGAAGAAGAGCAAGCAAGAAACTGAATCAGGAGCTAGACAGGTATTTGAAGAAGACTGTTGGCATCATGCCTGTTGGCACATGGATTGTTTGGTCAGCTAGGTTATACAATCTTTCAGCTGGTTCTTGCAGGCATATGTAATTATTTTTGTTCTTTGTGTGTATAGGTTTCACAATGGGATGCTAGTCCCCATGGTGGGTCTGTTGGGTACTTTCATAATAAAATAGCAGTCCTATAAACAACCCTTGCTAGTCCCATATGCAAAATGGCCACTAGCAGCTCCAAGCTTCATCACACTGCAGGGAATGCAGGGTGAGCTAGTGAAGGGCTCAGGGTCATTGCAGATTTATGCTGGCAAAATCAGGAAATACTCTACTTGCTGCATGATGTTTCTGGGAATGTCTGGAAAGTCAAATTAAAATGGAAGTGTGCATTTCATAGCTGAGGGCTTCCCCTTGGAGCACTTGCAGCTCTTCACTAGCTCAAAGCAAACAAATTACAAATGGATCCTGCTGAGGTTTGAAAGGTGTTTTAAGTAAATTAGGTTTTTTAGTCAACATTACCTGACAGACAGTGCTGTTTATTAATACATTCAATGTGTTTCAATACATTTCTCGTCTTTCATCGCTCTTGATTAGATCTGGTTTGTTTTTTTTCCCCTGTAATTGTTTTGTTAGCCATTTCTGTAGGCAGCTAGGCAGCTGTTCCTGCAATCTTTCTTAGCGGCGGTTGGCTCCGTATTTAACAGTGCGACTGCACCCTCTTGTGGAAGGTGGTGCGTACATGATTTTGGTTTCCTGGTACCACCTGGTTTATTTTTTTCTGAACAAGTCAAATAAAAACAAATAGCAAAAGTGCCCTGAGGCCACACAGCAACAAAGCTTCCTGGAGGACTTAAAAAGCTGCGACTTTGGAATGTCTGAACTCGGATAGCCTTTGAAGACAAACTTCTGTGAGGAAGACTTTCAAAGTCACCCTGGGAGACCTTCCTGTCCTTGGCTATAGGGGGGATCCCTATCATCATATATTCTTCAGGAGAAACAGAGTTGACATGGCTATATACATACAAATTGTACATTTACAACTAATTCTAAGGGCAATAATTCAAGATGAATATCCATCCTGGACCTGAAAACAGTTACTGTTCATTCTCTACATGTGTAATACTGCATGTTCCTGAAGGCAAATATGCTGCAGAAGGGAGCAGGTTAGGCTGCATATTAAAGGTTTAACTTTGAACACTTGTAAATCTCAGCATGTTGGGTTTATTCTGCAACTCCTGTGGACACTTTATTCAAAATAAGTGCATTTGAACTCATGAACACATTTATATGCTGATCTCTCAGAACTCCTTCAACTGGTGAAGCAAGTATATTGGCATGTCCAACTCCCACTGTGCAGTATATGAGCTCGCAGAGAGAGGGTCGTACAATATTTCTCTTGCCAAAAAAAAAAAAAAAAAGAGAAAACTTGTTTACAGGAAATGAATTTTCCTGCAAAAAATAAAAGTCTCAAACTTATTTTTTTTCACAGTTAGTGTGAACACAAGGACTTTCTGACTAAGAGGAAGAAAATATAGATTTAAAAAAATGTAATTCATTATGTCCGCCATAAACAGAGATACTGATAAAAGGGAAAAGATGTCCCTAAAGTAACAAGATACTTATAAGGATACCACTTTCCATAAGTAAATTGTAAAATGATGCTGAAAAATTATACGTAGTTTTAATATGTGAAGTATTCAAAGACATTAAACTCCCATGTGAGCAACAGCTGGTTTTTATGGGCCACAGCACTGCTATTCTTTCTCAGAGCAAAGAATTAACCCAGAACTTGCTCTGATGTAAATTAGAAAGCTGGAAGAATTCATCTGGCCTCTCTGTAAATGCTTGATTAAAAAGAAGTAACAAAAAAAGTAACTGTTATACAGCATTTGATCCCCTGTGTAGAATTTAATGAGGTGAGTTAATTTGCATTTTTATGTCTGAACATGTTCTTGCACTGCCAGCATGTCTCACTGAGCGGTGAAATACGACCTATCGACACCTCTGGGTGGGGTAATAGAATTCAAGATGCTGGTCTGAAAGTTGCATTTAAGGAGTCCTGGTCTGATGCTAACATTGCCTTACCTGTGAGAGGGCTTCTGCGCTTCCTGGAATTCCACAGCAATCATCACACTGTTTAAAATTCCTATTTCTACTTGTTTTTACGTTGTGCTTTTGCTCTGTGATTTAATGGGCCCTTCGCCATCCTCAGATGATACATGTTTCTGCAGTCAGTAATTTACCCTGGATGAGGATATGAGCCTTATTTTAATATCTCCGTTGGATATTTGTTCTTTGTGTATTTCTGGCAGAACAGCAGTAAGCCTGGCACAGCACTAGCTGACCCAGGAGGAGCAGCTATGGTTGCAGGTCTTCAAAGGGGGTGGCTCACGCAGCCTGGCCAGCTTTGCGCTCCATGGGCTGTCACAAAGGGAAAGAAACAGGTCAAGTACTCTCATGACTGTTGACATTATAATTTTGTTACATCTTTCCATGGGGCATGCAAGTACACACAGATGGATGGGGGAAAAGAGTTATGATCACCCTCATATATAGAAAAGCTGCGTGTTGGATCTCAGCATGCATTGCTTCATGCCGCCAAACTCGGAAGGGCTCATTTTATCACGCTTCAATCATGGGAGCTTACTCCTTCTCTAGAGTGAGTAGGGATGTGAAGTTTATGCAGCTGCATCCCTCTTTCAAGTTAATTATATCACTCCAAGCACTTCAGCTATGATCCCACACTGCAGTGCCTTGCGCTTGAACCAGCCTGCCTGTTTCCCTGGGCGCCTGCCACAGAGGTTACCTCCCTGCTGAAATCCTGGCACATTACCTAGTCCTCTGTAATCCAACTTTCTTTCAAGCTCACGTACCGAGAATTTGCCACTGTAGCCATGCTTCATGTCTCTGCATGATTTCAGCTGATTTCCCAGTCTCCCCTGGGGAGAGGAGCATGTCCAGTCTCATTTAAAAAGAAACCAGTTGCTGAAAGCTGAGGATCTACAAGCAGATTCAAAGACCTAAACCAGTTCTCACATGGTGCATAAATAATGAAAAGCCATTTTCAACTCCTAGTATTGATCGCCTACTTCATAATCCTGAGCATCTCTATCAGATTCAACCCCACATTGCTGGTACCAGCTCCTTATCCCATACTCCGAATGTAGTGCCATTTCCAAACCTAGCTTTAAACAGAAGTTGACTTTAGGATGTACTAGGCTTGCAAGATGCAGGAAGCACGGATTTTCTATCCTTCCCACCCAGAATCTGTGATCCCAGTCCTAGAATGGCGACAAAGCAGTGTCCTCCATTTCTCCCAACTCATCTTAATCAAAGTAAATGTGGCCATGGCTCTCTTCTTCACCAGCCTTCTGGCCTTGGAAAATCCACAAAGAAACCCAGCTCCTCATTTACAGGTGACCTAAGTCCTACCAAATATCCTGTTTCTGTTTCCAGCTTAAACATTATCCATGAATCCCCACTTGTGCTCCAGTGTGCTGGCTTTGAGTGGGGTAGTTAATTTTCTTCATAGTAGCTAGTATGGGGCTGTGTTTTGGATTGCATGGTCTAGTATGAGGTGTCCCTGCCCATGCAAGGGGGTTGGAACTAAATGATCTTAAGGCCCTTTCCAACCCAAACCAGTCTATGATTCTATGGCTTGTGCTGAAAACAGTACATCTGTTTTCAGATGTACTGAAAACATGGATGTTTTTGTTGTTGCTGAATGGTGGTTACACAGAGCCAAGGCCTTTTCTGGTTCCCACACCACCCTACCAGCAAGCAGGCTGGGGGAGCACAAGAAGTTGGAGGGGGACACAGCCAAGACAGCTGACCCCAACTGACCACAGGGATGTTCCACACCATATGGCGTCATGATCAGCATATAAAGCCCAGCTTTATATGGGGCTTTTATATGGGGAGAAGGAAGAGGGCATTTGGAATGATACATTTGTCTTCCCAAGTAACTGTTACACATGATGGAGCCCGGCTTCGCTGGAGATGGCTGAACACCTGCCTGACCATGGGAAGTGGTGAATGAGTTCCTCCTTATGCTTTGCTTGTACAAAAGCGTGGCTTTTGCTTTGCCTATTAAGCTGTCTTTATCTCAACCCATGAGTTTTACCCTTCTAATCCTCTCCCCCATCCCACTTGGCAAGGGGAGTGAGTGAGCGGCTGTGTGGAACTTAGTTGTCAGCTGGAGTTAAATCATGACATCCAGTTAATATAATTGGGTGGCCCTGGCATTAGGCTTTGCAAAACTCAGTGATCAGCAAAACTCCTTCTCAGCTCATTTCTTTTGAAACCCTAACTTGAATATTAGCCATCCTCTGGTAGAAGAAGCCTTCCCAAATCTTGCATGTGTCACTCATCCCTCCTTGCAGAAGCTCTTATCTAGCACCATGCACCTTGAAGGGACTAGGAATGAATGTGACTCGTTGGTCTTGGCATTGCTGGTGAATTTTAGCTCTAATTGTAATCCTGCCTGCATCATGGGCCCAAAATCAACTCCTTACATTTTTAGCATTGTCCTTTCCAACTGTAAACTCAGGTCTTCTCACATGGATGCTGCAGGATCTTGGTGAATTTCTTCATTCCTTGCTGTCCCACTGAAATGGGACAATGGCTGGAGGTGGCTGGAGTGAACAGAGAAGAATCAATTCTAGACCTAGTTTGAAGGTTGGAGTAAAGATTTGGGTTTTGAAAAAGAAAGCATGAAAATCTGTCTTTATTTCTACAAGAACATTAAAGCTAGAATAGGGACTACTGCTGGTAGGGGACATTTCAGGGTAACAGGACAGGATAGGATGTGGGTCCTTGGAGTAAACTGGGGTTGCAGCTAGAGTTTCAGATGGAAAGTTCTGATCCAGAAAGGTAGCAGGGGATGGGAGATGCTAGTTGCAACTGCAGATTAAACTCTGAGCTCTGATTAAAGCTAGGGTTAGAGTCTGGCCCTAACCCAGTGCTTAAGAGGACAGTCAGATGACTGCTGGATCCAAGACACGCATGGGGTTAAGCTGTGGACTCACCCTTGTAGGGGAAAATAGCTCACTGTTTGGGCTGGTGTTGGAGGGGGTTAGCAGGATATATGTAAACCATGTAGTTTGGTTCACAGATATCTGAGGAATCCAGGAAAATTCAGGATCTTCTAAGACCCATAAGCTGAGGAATGAATCAAGGGTAGGCTGAATTTAAGTTCAGGGTAACAAAAGCTGGATAGCTTGATCTGTTCTGGGGTACAATGAAATTATATCAAGGATCTGAAATTGTGTTTGAGTTCAAGAAAACAAGAGCTGAAGGGTTCAGTTTACTGCTGAATTCTGCAAGATGTACAGGAAAAACAATTGGTGCTGGCAAATAATTTATAGCTCCTTCAGAGTTAATTAGGAGTTTCTGGTTGATGATAAGGATTAAGACACCGAGGGCTAAAGCACTCTGTTTACTTCAGGTTAAGTGCAGCAGCTGATTTCAAACAAAGGAATGATTTACGCTTAATTACGTTTGAGGATAAGTACAGCAGGGGTTAATTTCTTGCTGCTTTTGTACAAAGAGTTTGGTTTCTTGCTGAACCTGGTAAGTTTAGATGCTAAGATGTGGAGAAGTATTAGTCTAGTTTAAGGTTATTTTGGTTAGTGTTTGCTTCTTTCTGTATTAGCTCTGACAAGGAAGACAGAGACCTCCTAATGGGAGTTCAGCTATTCCATTTTTGGGGAGGGAGAGAAGAGATTAGGTCGGACAAAGCCAATTTTGATTATTTTAAAGCTAAAGCTGGTTCTAAGTGAACATAGTTTGTGACTTGACCAATAAATAATAGTTAAGTATTCAAAGGTTTTAGTCAGATGTCAGGTGTGCTGGCTAAAATGAGTAGGAAACACAAGCACACCTGTATAAAAAGTGTTTGTGCAAATCAGACATTAACTGGTGTTCTCAAAGTCCCATACAGGAAATGCACACATACATATGTTTGCAGACACACACATATGTGGTTAATTGTGTGAGCTCTAAAAAAATCAAGGAACTGGGGTGCCACTGTGTGAAAGTTTCAGAAAATCAGCATACTTTAGCTCAAGGCCTAGCTACCAATTTTAGCAAAGACAGTGGCTACCACTCAATTAAATTCTCATTAAGTCTCAATTAAATTCTCACCATCATAGAACTCAGACAGTAGTAATTACAAATTTATTTATACATTTTCCACAGTTTATTTGAAATTAAAACACATTCAAACATCTTTCTGAATGTTCTGAGTTACGTCTTGTTTTAACAATGATTCATGATGGATTAGAAGCAACATACATAAATAATAAATCATGTAATGCACATTGTATAAAGGAATGTGGTAGCCTGTGCACTTATACAAAAAAAGGATGCATCTAAATAGGTTTGGTATTTATAGAAAATCCTAGTGGCCCTGTAAATTTGTTTAATATTTCAAGAACAGGAATTTACTTAAGTGCTTAGAGCAATTCTTTCGTTCCATAATATTTAATAGTACACTTTGGAGCTATATATTCAATTTCACATGAAGACCACAAATCAGTTTATGTATTATACCTCAGAACAGCCCCTGGTATCAGTTAAATTTCTTATAAAAACTTAATTCAAAAGCCAGAAGGTTTTTTAATCTTGCCTTTTTTGGGGGTAGTTATTTATATTCGCCATCAGGTGAATCCTACAGCCCGTAAAGCAGCCTCACCCACATTAGCGATGTTCTTGAGTGAAAATGCTGTTGAGGAGAGCATACCCATTAAGAAAAAGGAATGTAACTTCCAAGGTACCAGCGTGAAGTTACACCCTTACATGTATTGCGTGTGCTTGTCCTGTAGAGCTAAATGGCGGACAAATGCATAAAAGAGAGGGAGCCCTTTCACATCTTTAAATGTGGAACAAGAAGCAGCCTATTGCTAGGAAAGGTGCTCTAATAGTTGACTAGAGAGCTTGTGAAGGAGGGAAAACAATCCAGCCTCCTGTCTATCCGTAATGGCTCTATTTTTAAACACAGCCTTTGGGAGTTACACTGCAGGCTACCGTTCCCAAAATCTGCTTATTCCTTAAGGCTCTTTCCCCACAGAGCTTGCTGCCTGGGGAATTGCCACCACAACCACCCTGACACTGATTTCAGGTGGGACGCCTGATTCAGATACCTGTGCAGATCTGTTGATGTGGTACAGCACTGATAATCCTGAGAGCAGGGTTTCCTCCCTGCCTCCATCTTTGTGATTTCCCCAAATCACGGGAATTTTCCTGTCAATCTGAATGATGCCATTAATATGACTTAATTTTTTTTACATGCCTCTGTGCCTTACCAGCTGCAATTATAAATTATAAATATCAATTGAATGACACACTTACAAGAGTATATAATTTAATATAAAAGACACTTTCAATTTTAAGAACTCATTTCAATCTGAGTTTCCTCCAGCAAAAGATAATCAATGAAGACAAAAATATACATTTTGTCAGAATATCTTTAAAGATTTGCCCAGTTTCTTTTAAAAATCCCCCAAACTTCAAGCTGAAAAAATACCAGTAAATTGGGGTTTTTAAAATAAATGTGCTGAATTTCTAAATACAGTGAGTTTCTTCCCATTCTTTTTTAATGGAAAGTTTTAGAAACTAATATTCTCAAGCATCCTGACTAGCTCTAACTTCAAAGTGGACAGTCCAGTTACATTACAAGTTACAGCCACATACATTCCCAAAAGGAGAACCCGCAGTAGAAAAAGAGCAGTCAAAGGGCAAGCCTGCTTTTTAATGTAGCATTAGAGTGCGGAGGAAGAAATGCATTAACTAAAGCATTGTTTACATGCTGAGGGCCTCACTGGACATGAATGGAAACAATGAATGCAGGCTACATGCACAGCTGCTTCACTGTGGACCAGGACAATAACCAGCACTGGATAAGCTTAAATATAACTGCTAAAAGAAAAGCCTAATACTTGCTCTGTCTGCGCAGACCAACTTGCGCCTGTTCTTGAAGCTTTTATCCTGGAGATGTTGCAGTTCAAGGAAGTTCTTGGGTTTGTGCACATTGTTGTATTTCGCAGCTGTTTCTCAGCACCTTATGTCTGTCAGTCTTTTGGTTCCTTATTGAGCATAGGGTATTTATAATCTGTCTCTGTGAATGCTTACAGACTGTTTCAGCTAGTCTGACCCTCCAAGGAGAAGTTTAAGCAGATTTTCCTTCTTTTTCCAAAGCTGACCATTGCTTGCTGGGAGGCTGTTCTCTTGGATGGGAGATGGTGCATGCATTGTGAAGCTCCTCTCAGGCGGTTTCCTGGAGGCTGCTTGATCTGACAAGCTCTCTTTTTACCACTACTGCACGGGGACTGAAATTTTAACCCTTATAAGAAACTCGTATGAAAGTTAAAATGAAATTAAAAAATCCCTTTCCATGATTCAGAATTCTTGTTGTTGGAATTGCTGGAACAAGCAGGATGAATCTGAGTCAATTTTCATACTAGCCAGGTGTAAAGCAAACTGAGCCCAAGTGTCTGACAGCCGGTTGCCATTTCCATGGTTTGCAGGAGACATCTTGTGGTCAAAAAGCAAAATCACAGAGCGTGCAGAGTGTAGTCTTTCTTCTGAGAATGAACAGAATTCCACTGCCTCCCAAGCATTTAGTTTTCTTTTTCACTGCCAGGGAATAAAGGAAGTAGAAGTTATCCATCTGTCTGAAGGGGTTTTTTGAACTAGGGCAAAATGGCTGAGCTAGGGCTGAAAGGAGCTTTGAGGCTAAGAAGTGTATGGGACCTTGTCAGCCTTCTGTGCAGGGAGGACCCATGAAATCTGCTGCAGCTTGCTTGGAGTCAGACATTTCTTAGATGAGGTGATGATCTTGCTAGCAATGTGTCTGCCTGCTTGCAGCCATCTCTCTCCAGCATGGAGCACTGACACAGAGTGCTGCAGAGCATGGGAAACAAGGCAAAGCACAACAAATGAGAGTGCATTCATGTTTAATTTCAGCACACATTTTTTTCTGTGACACCATGAAGATGAACATCATTCAGCCAGTCACCTAAATCTCACTTACAGCTATCTGTGGACTTAGGGTGCTACCCAACATTCACATCAGATAAACACAGAGGGGACAGTTCCACTGAGGGAGCCTGTTAGTTAAAGATGCCTATTTAGAAAAAAATGATTTAGATTAAAAAGCATAAAGAAAAGCAAATATCAGGAAAATAAGATCACCATAGGGAAGCAGAAAGACAATGCTATTCCAGATGTCTCTGTGATTGATAATAGGTATCTGTCTCTGATAATAATTACAATTATTGCACAATTATGTAATGGCATTTTTCAGCTGGCCTGGCCTTTCATCGTGGTAGGTGCCGTTCAGACACTCACAGAAAATGACAGTACTTGACTCAAAAGAGACTACCAGCTATGAGACAAGATAGAGCAGGTGAATGAGAAAAATAAACAGATTGTGTGACAGAAGATGTGGTAGCTGTAATAAAATGATGGGTGCAATTCTAAACTTACCACCATACCAGACTGTTCTGTTAAAACCTTGTGAGAAAGCAGAGAATGAGTGTCCATGCCAGGTGAGTTGGAAACAATAGCGGCAGCAAAAGGTAACTCCTAGAAGATGTGTAAGTAAAGCTGACTACAGAAACCATTCAGTAGAAGCTGTATCAGGCAGGGCAGTCTGGTAATGGGAGCATATATAATGGGACCACATTTGTCCCCAAGCTGCTATTACGCATGGTGAGCAAATCTGATTCTTGCAAGTGTGCAATAAAAAAAAGCATGACCTTATAGACCCCATTTTTTATTAAAAGAGCCTTGCAGAAGATGGAAATTCCATTTGGCCACTTGTTCTCATTAGATATGGCACCTTTAACTTCACAAATTCTACACAGAAGGGTATTTCATAAAGGATTAGTGTCAGGTCGACCTGGATATTTCATTTTGAGATATGGAAATTTTAGATTATATAATAAAATATAAAATTAAATGAACAGTCCTTTTGGGCAAAAAGAAAAAAAAAGAGGAAAAGAGAAAGAAAAAAGCCCAAACCTCAGAATATTTGACAAAAGGGCATTTTGCAAAAATTTCACAACTTGTCTACATTTTCTTTCCCCTTTGTTGAATGAAATTACTGAGGAAATTATGCCATTTTGCAAATGTGTCAGTGATAATGAAACTGAATTCTCTATTCCAACATTGTTTTCCCAACAAGCTCTATTAACCAGCTCTCACTTGCCTTTTGGAGCCAAATTTGGTCCCTTTCCTTGAAAACTGAAACAAATAATAGTTGGCACAACAGTATACAGCTGCGTCAGCTCTGCACACAACTGCCTCACAAGAGAGTAGCTCTTCTGCAACTGACGTATGAGAGCCAGTGCATCTCTGGCAAGATCTCCTCTTGGCACAAGACTGGGGAAATGGCACGAACACAGTCTGGTCCTTCTCATCTCCTTGGAGCTTGCTGTGGCCTTACATGCAGGGCAAGCCTGCCCTGATTTAAATCATAGAATCATAGAACAACCTAGGTTGGAAGGGACTTTGAAAAGTCATCTGGCCCAACCTGTTGTGGGAAGGAGAGCTTAGATGAGGTTATCTAGCACCCCTCCAACAGTGGGGACTCTATCACATCCCTGGGGAGGCAGTTTCAATGAATGATTGTTCTCACTGTTTAAAGTTTCTTTCTTAGATTAGGACGAAACTTTTCCCAGTGTAACTTGTGAAGAGAGAGCTTCTGTCCTCTTTGTAGCTGCCCTTGAAGTACTGGAATACTGTTGTGAGGTCCGCCCTGAGGCTTCTTTTCTCCATGGAGAAAAGACCTAACTCCTTCAGTCTTTCCTCGTGGGGCAGGTTCTTCATTCTTTGATCATCTCTGTGGCCCTCCTTTGGACCCTCTCTAGTCTGTCCATGTCTTTCTTGAATTGTGGGGACCAGAACTGGACACAGTACTCCAGGTATGGCCTGATCTGTACTGAGTGGGTTGATCATGTCTCTATCCCTGCTACTAATTATGTACTGTACTAATGTCCAGGATGCAACTTGCCTCTGTTGCTACAGCAGTGCTCTATCTACTGTAGCAGCTTGTTCTCATGTTCAGCTTGTCCATCAAAACCCCCAAGTGCCTTTAAGAAAGACTGCACTCCAGCCACATAAATCAGAGCCTGTACTGGGCTCTTTAGCTGTTTAAAATATCTGCTACATTTGCCTCTCTCAGTTGCTGAAACAGCTGGGAATGTCTGACATAAGAGAAAGACCCGTAAAAATCCAAATCTGTCTCTTCTGAAATATTCCTAGTGCTAGGGGTCCCAGCAGAGGATGACCTGTGGCCTGAGGGCTTTTCTTTAGCTTCATTTCATGCGTCTCTTTGAATATAGGTGTTGTATAGTACTTAAGTGGAATAACAATAATCCTGTTTTTCACAGCAGTAATGACTGTGTAAATTAATAATTTGTAAAGATTTATATGTAAATATGATCAGCTACAATACTGACTGAATTTTGCTTATGAACAGCCATTGCTGACACCATATTAACTGAGAATGCTAAACCTGATAAAAACATTAACTTATCTCTTCCTCTTGCCTGGTAAGAGATGTGTAGCCAACATCAGTTTGGAAAGCTTGGTCATTATCTGCCCTGTTACTTCCCATCTGCCTCAGTAGCAAAACTGTAGTCTGAGTTAAATATGCTTGGCAGTAAGTTTTGAGTATGTCTTCAGGTCCCTGCAGGGAGCTTGGCACCAGCTTTTGGAGACTGGATACTGCCCCATGGACTCTGGTTATATATGAGGGACAAGGCACTAATGCTAATAATATGCAGGTAAAGAATTTAGTTGCCATCCACAGAGGGCAATTTTGTATTGCCCTTTGTACCAGAGCATCACAGCAAGGGAATTGAATGGAAAAAAGTTTTGGTTTATGAAAAGTATTGAACTTTGCAATTCTAGTCACATTAAAGATGCTTTTGAAATAAGACTGGGGGGGAGGGGGACACAGAGTGAATCTTAAAGTCCAATCCAGAATAGACACTTGATTAGGCACAGCTCCTAATTACGCTGTGAAACTCGTTTCACGTATCTAGTGCAAGTCAAAGGTACAAAACAGTTCAAAATGCAATTAGACACGTTCAAAGGGAAAAGTCAAATAAGAACAGAACATCAGAGTGAGGATACACTTAATATCTCAATAATTGCTTAAATCACAGACACCCAGAAGCAGTAAGTACATGAGGAAAAAGTATCAATATAGGCATGCACTGTTCTTGTATTTTTTCCTAAGCATCTGCTAGCAACTGCTGTTGGAGATAGTCAAACAGGTTTGATGGACCACTGGTCTGAGACAATACAGCAGCTTTTATGTTCTTACATCTCCAACTCTGTTAGCTACAACTCTTAGGTCCTGTAGCCCCAGGGACTTCAATCCAAGTGTCCTGTATTGCAAATAGACACATAAAATATGGCATTGAATGTATTTTCATTCAAGTATCCTAAGCACAGTATTCATAGCAAAACACAGGAAGTTATAGCATTTGTATAGCATCTTGTGCAGCTCCTCCAATGTCTGTACAGGCAAATACCAGGGTGCTTCTAGAAAATCAGAGCAGGGTATCAAACTTAGATCCTAGCCAACTGAGATGTAAGTGTTTCTGAGATAAATTCCTCTCACCAAAACTTTGTCTTTGAGTAGGGGAAAGCCTAGCTTTTGACAGCTGCCATTTTCTGTTGATGATTCCTAAACACTTCAATTACAAATGCACCTATCAAATACAGCTATCACATGAGAACAGTAAAATTTCTGCACAAAAGCTTGCTCACAAGAGACCCATTGCTAATGTAGCATAAATACTGCTAAAACTGAAGACCTGGGGTCATGTAGATTGTACTAATCTTGCTGGAAATTCATTCTATGGTCTTATGTGTATTAACACCAACAAGTGTGTGAATCCGAAAATGGGAAAACTGCTAAATACAGACTCTACAATGTAACAGCAATATTGTATGAACTACGTGTGTGTGGAAAAGAAGCCAGCTGATTACTGATATTTTGCTTGAAAAGAGACTATTGAGGGACTAATTTCTGGTAATATTAAACATAGTTTAAGTAGATTTGACCCCTACAGATCAATTGCTGTTTTCAGGAACCGAATGCCACATGACATAAAAGCATTCCCACAGGAAATCTATTCTTCTCTGCCCAAATGTCATTATCTAAAAGTGGATAAAGATTATTTGCATAGAGAATGTGAAGAAGATACTTTTCAGCTATTACAATGCCTCTGGGATTAGCACTTTCTGAAGAGATGATTTCTTCTTCCTTTTATTTTTCTTTTAAATGGAAAGATAAGTCAAACTCTCGCTCTGGATTTTATTTTGTTTTTCTGTAGGTAAGCACCAACAACATTTTCTGCTTTCCACAATTTTGTTTTAATGCAAAGGTATCGAAGACAATCTTTCTTTTAGGAGTGGCAGAAGCAAAATGGGGTTTTGTTTTTCTTTTTTTTGGACCGCCACTGGGGGCTTATGCTGCTGAATACGTATGTGGTTAGATACTGTGCAAGAAATATGGGTAAGATACTGTTGATAGCTCTACAGTGCAAAAATATCTTGCTTTTAGCAGTAGTAGATAAAGAAATCACAGAAATCTAATGTGTTAAGGACCTCAATAAATCATCTAATCTAATGCTTTGGTGAAAGGCATCAAGTATATCTAAGCCACTGGCAAAGATGCTTGTCAAATTATTCATAAATGCCTTGAATAAAGGAGATCCCTCAGCATTTCTCTGCCCCTTGGTTCTGAGACTCACTGTCTTTCCAGTTAGAAAGTCCCTTACTTATTTAACAGGTAATCAAAATGATGTCTTGTTGACCTTCTTTTACTGGTCAACAGCACTCTTGTTTGACCCAACAGCAGTTCACAGCCTGCCACATACTCTGCCTGCGAATGCAGTCTTCCTTCTCAGCAAAGTCAGTAAGTCCAGAAATAAGGCTCTGCTGTTCCCTTACATTGACATGCTGACACTGCCCCAGTGCCACGGCACCACGAAGGGCTTGTCAGTCAGGGCAGGCTTCAGCCCTTGCAGAAGCACCCATGGGGACCAGAGGAGCTCCCTGAACTCTGTGGCTGGTTCCCACTCTTGCTGTAGCCTCAGGGTTCCTGTGTGTTCATTTTAATCAAACAGGTTGTTTAAGAAGCCCTTGCAGATAGGAGAAAAAGCTCAAAATTAGCTTGCTCAGGTGGGACTGGAAGTGTGGGAGGAGCAGGACTAGGCTTGGAGGGTCTCCAGCTGTGGCAAATGTTGTGCTGCTGACACATTACCGAATGGCAGCATTGGGACCCCTCAAAAACATTCACCTCCAAGGTATATTGCAGCTTTCCTCAGGGAAAACTTTTGGAAAATTTAATGGGATTTGCACATGTTGGAAATCCCAACTCATCTTCATGGAGCTGTACAGTTTATCCGCCTTCTCATCAGGTGCTGCAGGGGCCAGGGGCCCCTTGGGGACCATGGGAGCTCCCTGCAGGGTTCACCAGGGCAGGTCCTGGCAGCCGGTGCCTGTCCCACTGCCCCAGTTGGGAGCAGGGCAGCTGAGGAGCACTGGGGCAGCCCCAGCCCTGGGCATCGGGCACCTCCCTGCAGCTGGGGACAGGCCAAGCCTAGGCCAGGACATGGCCCTGAAGATAGGCTTGGCTTGGCAGGACTCACAGCCAGGCAGGGCAGGACTCTGGGGAGCTACAGGCTGGCCCTGCTATGGTGTTGCTGTTGTAGGGACTCATGGCCTTAGGGAACTGACATGGATGGGGTCTAGGCTGTGGGCAGGGTGGGGGGACTCCTGGGGGTTGGGCAAGGACAGAAAGGGGTGGCAACTCTCCATTCTTCTCAATTAGTTGCACTTCTCACACAAAAATCTGGAGGATATGGGGGGCTGACCATAAGGCTCTTGAGATTAATCAGTTCAATAACGATCCTTTGGCCTGAGTGCCATGACTAGTGAACATTTCTACCTACGTTTTGTGAGGCAGAAAGCTCAGTTTCCATGGAGAGAAAACATGGTCCTTTCAGTGCAGAGTTATCAATGAGTCAATCCAACTTTGAAAAACATGAGGGATACTTTTCAAAACTTCTTTCTGTGTGTCACAAAAGATGGAAAGCAGAAAAGTGCAGGCTGGTAAAATATAGCTATGTTTTGTCTGAGATGGGTCACATTTCAGTAGCATGCAAAATGCCTGAGCAGCATGTGGCTCAGCAGCATATGTCCTAAGCACACCTGAATGCATGACGCTCTCCTTTGTCTCAGAATTGTATGTGTGCTGCTCAGATGTTGTCTCTTCCCCATGTCTTTCCATGAAAAACTGCTGAAACTAATGTCAAATGAGGAGTTTTGCATGTAGTAAGGAATGAATCCTATCACATTTCATTGCCTGCGTAATTTTTAGGTTGTGTTAGATTTCTGTCAAGGTTTTGCTGGGATCTTTGGGACAAGCCATGACAAAGAGACGAGTTTTAGGTTCCTGAATGTCTCCACACCAAACACAGGGGCATGTCTGTTTCTTTGGCCAAGCAAAGTGAGGTTTGGTCAACTCATAACTTATTAGGTTCAATATTTGGCTAAGTGAGACTGAGGAAGTGAAACTGAACAACTGGCCCCTCTGGCGTGAAACAAAAGATATTAAAAAACGTGGATCAGAACTGTCAAGAGCAGCGCTGCAGTTCCTCCTGCCCACTGGTGTGGGTATGAATCATGGTCCTTCTCTCCCTTATAAAGCGGGGGCTGAAGAAAGCCACTCGTGACTGCAGGGATACAGCCCCCTGGGGGAGAGCAGAGCATCTCTCCAACCTCGGTACTCGAATTTCCCAAGTTACGGATCAAGGTGAGACACGGTATACTGTCAGCTGACAATTACTATTTTTTGCTCTCATCTCTGGCTTTTTTAGCTGAAATGAACTGGGAATCATCTAAACTCCAAACTTGTTGTTTACATTTACTTGAAAATAAATATCTTCCCTTTAGAGACTATTATATGTCTGCGAAGAAGTCTATTTTTTTTCCTGATGTTGCAAAAGTAATTTACCAGAATAAGATCCCTTTTTGTTTCCCAGAATGTGCTTAATCATTTTAAGCAAATGTGGGAAAGAACTGTCATATGTCCTTTGCTTTGTAAAGAACCATTAAGCTTTGGACCATTAGCTTGTCTTTGGAGGTTTCATTTGTCGCTCTTTGTAGTTATATAATGAAATATTTATTGAAAAAGAAGGCGTAACCGTTAACTCCCTTCCATCAGTAAACAAGTGTCTCCTTCACCTTGTGAAAATGGAGAATGCATGGTTCTTCAACTGAACAGTGAATACACGGGTTTGCTGAACACATTTATCTGAAAAGCGGAACATCTGTTCTGCCTCTCAGATTTCCTCAAGGAATTCCTCTTTTAAGCTATCACAGTTTTACATTCTGCCAAGGATTTTATTTATCACTCTGATACATTCAAAATTGCTAACCTGAGGTCCATCCAAACTATACCAAAGTAACCATGGTAGCTGAAGGATTTTATACTTGGTTTTCCATCTTAAATTTTGTAAGCATCTGTTTTCCCATGAGTACGTACACAACTTAAGTAATTCTCTTGTGCCCTTTTTTGTCAGATCCAGACAGAATTCATTTGCTAATAGTGTCTGATTTCCTTTTAGGCATTTCTGTTTTATGAATCTTTACATCTTTTTTTATATGTAGCTTCCATTCCAACTAACTGACACTGCTGTGATGTCTTGTAGGCTTTTATTGTGAAATCAAAATTAAATGCTAAAAAAAAAGAAATGGTAACTTCTGACAGTTCAGATGCTTAAAAGCCTTTCAGCACATGCCCATGTCAAAATATTTCTCTAATAATGTGTTCTGATTTATCTTTTCTGACATACTGTTTCTTCTGTATGCCATTGAACATATTGGTTTTCAACTACTTACTAAGAGACAGATTATCAAAAGGATTCAGCACCCCCTTGCAAAAAGATAATGATTTTCAAGACCTTACAAACTCACCTTTGCAGTGCTTTAGTCCAGATTTTCAAATAAATCTGCCACCCAATTCCAAGTGAGTAAAAATCTGGGTACCTTTTCTGTTGCCCAAGTGGGAGATGGGTATTTCTGAGAATCTAATAATATGCACCTTTTTCTTTGACATCAGGCTCCTAAAATACAATGTGTAGTCCTGAATGAAAGCTAACTTACAATGTTCAATTAAATTCAGTCAAAATAATCCTGGATTCCATTAAAAGAAATCTGTTCCCATACATGGGAATCACCTAAAGCTTTGACAGACTAAGCTTGTATTACATCTGACTGATTTCTGATACAGAAGTTAATAGCGCTAACCTTTCACTAGACATAGCAAATGAGTCTATTGTGTAAACTCCAACTCCGGCAACACCTGAGCCTGACCTTTAAAACATCTACCCTTTCAGCTGTGGCTCCTTCTCAGTGTTACCATCAATCTCGCTATTTGCCTTTCTAAATTTCATCATCTGTCTTCATTGCAAATGTTTTTGGTTGGGGCGGAGAGGGGGATGGGAACTGAAAGTTGAACTGGTTGGAGATTAAAGAAGTATCTCAACTAGAGATACTCCTGATCATTGTAGGGAACAATAGCACCAACAGCACCGAGCTACATTCCTTTCTTTGCCTACAAAGAAAGCTACTTGCTGCATCTGATGTCTAAGGACTTCGCTGTATTGTTTTTAGGTCATACACCTTGGCTAATCTTTCAAGGCATGAAATATGCATAGACAATTCAGCATATTAAGATTTTTTCTTTCTAATGTTTTAGAATCTCAAAGCAGATTCTAGGTGGTCTAAATGTGGGAACTGCGACCTCTTCATTTGTAAAGCACATGGAGGAAAATATTGATATGCTCAATTCTGATGTTAAAGAGACAATTTTACAGTTCTGCTTGCTTAGCTGTTTTCTCTTCCCCTCTCTGTATCTTCTGTCAGTAATGAAATTAAATGCGAATTAAAGAATATGTCTGAGTTTTGAAGCACAGTGATATAAAGAAAAACCTTTTAAACGAGAATGTACTGCACTGTCAACCCTTCCTCCTTTTCCATCATGTTTAAGGACAGCTAATTTCAAACTGCCTCAATCTGTAGTCTCTAAACAATAATTTTCTCAGGAGAATAGGGAAATGGTGAGTGGTATAATGACATTCATTATTGTGGTGGTATTGGTTAAATAGGATTTCTGTCTTATTCATCAGAAATTTGCAAATTGAAGGACAGCACCAGATATTTATAGCTTCATAAACATTATTTCACTTCCTGATCTGTCTCACTGCTGAATCTGATCTTTTATTTTGCTTATCACCTTCCACCTGTGCTCTGGGTACAGCTACCTATAAGAAAGGCCATTCAGCTCCCAAATCTAGTTTCATATGTCAATTTAAACACACTTTTTGATTTGGCCAGAACACCATGCACTGCCATTCTGAAATGAACCACGAGAAGCTGGATAAATGCAATTTGGAATAGGATTTTAGTTGTGCTGAGTTCATCCACCTGTACTTATACAGCCACCTCTAAAGTCTCCAAAAGTAAATGATCAATTGGCAGAAAAATGTCAAGCTTTTATGACAGCATAAACAGGAATATTGAGAAGGAATCTTTGATGCTGTCATTCATGTATCTGCAAATGTGTTCCCTTCCTAATTTTACTCATACACAGCTGCATGTTCTCCCTAATTAATGAATTGCCCTCAGGTTACTCATCCAGACACATAATCTATCTCTGTCCAAAATGACTAAACTCTGTCCTGCATTAAAGATGTAAAAGGCCACAAATTACTTTCTTGGTCTTTCCAACTAGAAAATCACTGCTTACTGAATGGCATTCTCTCCGTGTGGCATTCAGGGTGATTTCATCACCTCAGGGCTGAAGCTTTCAGTAGAAGTGAAGAAGATCTACTGCTAAAAAGTTTCTCAGTTCAGATTCCAGTTCAACAGAAGAAATGTTCACTTCAGGTTTAAGCTTCTAATAATGCCATGAATGCAATAAAATGTATAAGTATGCAGTTCTTTCACCTTTAAAGCATTTTAACCAGTCTTTCCTGAGAACAGTTTCCAACATAAGTTATGTGATTAGGATGAAGGTTCAACACATTGTTACAGAAGGGTATTTTTTTCCAGACTTTGCAGTAAAGAAGTGTGTGTAATTAGAATATAAAGTGAAATATGGATAAGTATATGTCATCTTTAATACCAGCTGACCTTCACTGCAGTTGTAAGAATAAGGATATACGCAAGTTTAATGTGAACTTTACTTTTTTTTTTCTTACATAGCTTGATATTGTTTCTTCCTTAAGGCCTCTGAGAAGATTTACCAGCTCAGAGGTGAAAAAATCACTTTGTACTCTTCTGTCAGCTATGAAATAAAACGTCAACAGTACCTGATTGCCTGAGGAATTGGAAATTATAATGCTGAATGTGAATTCCCCACAGGAGTGCAAGCAGCAGGAATGCTTGCTTATCGAAGTTGAAGGGGAAAAAGTGTCTATACAATCTGACCTCTGTTTCAGGTATGAACACCTCAAGCACAGTAGTTAGCACCACAGAAATATCACTGGTTAGCTGGCAGGCACAAATTTGGCCAGAGACATTGGACTTGCATATAGCAGACAACATTCCCTGTGATCTCCAGCTGGGATTTGCCAATGATCCCAAGCCTTATTAAACCCCCAAATTATAAAAAATAGAAGAGAAAGAAAATCCCCAGGCCAGTTGTATACTGCAAAGTTGCATGCTGAAAGAGACAGAACAGCAGACTAGGAAATGTGGAGTTTATCTCCCACTTTGAGACCAATTTTGTGCTACAATCACAGGGAAAGCAATCTCTCTTGCGCCTACAGTTTCTCATTTTTGCCTGTCTTCTCTGTTTCATTGTGAAGCCTTTGGATGAGAGCCGTTTCCAACAGGTGCGTACAGTGCCTGGCATAATACACTGCCTGTACTAGCTGGTACATTGTGATTTGATCATAATAAGAATAAAAATGTGAGGGGAACATTGAGAAACTCTCTGTCAGTGTAATAAGCTAATATTGGAAGAACATTTGTTGTTCTTCATTTATTTTAGACTGATGTAAGATAAAAATGTGAATGAAACAAACCCATCACCTATTTAGAATGCTTAAAGGCTTTTGCTGATTTCAGAAGTTTACTTTTCAAGCGTTCTTTGATCAAATCCTGTGTGCAAGATAAAACTAGAACTTCTTAAAAATAGATTAGAAGAGAATGTGTTCTGGTGAACGGTACTTCAAGAATATGTGGATTTTTTGCATTGGAAATAACGCTGAAAATTGCCTTTTTGAGAGAAACAGATGTGATACTGCAGTGCTTTTCTGAGTTCTGAACTACTTTTCTGCTCCTTTTGTAAAAGGTGCCTTGAAAATCATAAACTCCACAGCTGGCATGCTGGTAGCCTTGTTTTGTCACCCCTCCTGATTGACAGTTCTGAACAGTTGGTTCTGTATGCCTTACTGTATACTGTCTGCCACCATATATTTCTACTTTTCTAATCATGTTTGGATTTCTGAGGAATAACTACAGTGTAAAGAATTTTGGATCTCAAGCAGTCACCCATGATAAGGACATTGCAATCAACCCCCTGGGAAGATAATACAGCAAAGCTTGACTGCTGGTGCCACAGGGTTTGTTTTCCAAGGTCCTGCACAGGATGAGGCCTGGAAGGTGGATATTTTCCGTTTTGTTTCTTTTTCTAGTGATTAAAGAGGCCAGCTTAGTCATGTCCTTATTTTAGACTTTTCCACACAATCCGGAGTTAATGTTCTTCAAATACAGAATGTTCCATATGGCTCCTCTTCAAAGGTTAGTGTGTTGCAGTCCTTGTATAGTTCTTTAGTATGGCAGCCCTTGAGGGGGTTTTGCTTATTCCTTGGACACATTATTTTAATCCTAAAAAAAACCCTAACCCAAACCTAACCAAAACCAAATCCCCCGAAACCTCAACCCAAACCCCACTAGAGTTGAATTTTATATTAAGCATTTTGCATTTTTCATAGCTATGTCTTAACAAAAGGATATTCCCCAGGGATTGCCTCTAAATTCATGATATTAAGTCAAAACAATAAAGCCATTTTGGGATCCATTACTGCATAATATTGCAAAGTAACTGTTACTGACAAGTGTCTGTGATGGCTGTCAACCTGAGCTCCAATGTCTTTACAGGATGAATTGGTTCTGAACATCTGAAATGTCATTTTAACTGTCTGTCCAGCCAGGCTGGCCACTCTCTGCTTGCCAAGGTATTGATGAGAGCTGTGGATTGCCCTCTTGCTAAAGATTAAAATCTCTTTGCAAAGCAACAGATGACCCATGGTTTTATCACTTTCATGATTATTTCTGGAAGCAGGATATTTTGGAGCAAGATGATTAATTTTTAGCTATTAACATCTTTGATACTTCCTATTGAATGAACAAATAAAAACCTTTTTAAACATAAAATAAGCTGATGGTTGGTACTATTCCAAAACAGTGGGTTCTTCCTACTGTAATACCACATGATTCTTTCTCAGCAGTACCAGCACTAAGATCATCTAGTTTATTCTTTCTCAACTGCATGCTGCAGTATCCAGAGCTGTAAGTAATCTCCAAAATATGGAAAACCGGTAATTTATAAACTAATTGTCTGGTTTGACTTGCAAATTCCTGTGATGAAATTGCTTGATAGGAAGCATTTATACAAGTTTTACAGTAATGAGATTATCAGAATGTGAGCCAAGGGAGAAGTTTCAGGAGACACAGCTCTGAGTGCCTACCTCTTTTCAAGAAAAATTACTTCTCTAATTGCTGAGAAAGAGGTGAAAGTAGTGGCCCATCCATATGTTTTCCCAGAGACAGCAATGGTAGCACTGTACTTGAAGTATATGAGATAGGCACATTGCTCTCTGTGAGGCAACTTGCCTGTTAATATCATCAGAAGTGGAGGAAAATCTGTTACAAAACTCAGCTTTGTGTCTCTTATCATCCAGTGCCAGGATGCTGACACATGGGAATGAAGGCTTAAGAAGAAGAGGAAGAAAATACAGCAGAGAGCACTGACCACTTGGTGACGTGACCTGGGCCACGGGCATCACGCGTTACTGGGACTCATATTCCTCCCAGTATCTCTGTTAATTTTTCCCTACAACAATTTTATATTATTACTGAGGCAAAGATCCGTGAATTTGAATATCCATTTTGTGAAGAATGTGTTTACAGATTGTTTTAAAAATTGTTATGGGAATTAATCTCATGATACATTTTCTTAGTCATGCAATTAAAACATTTCTCTGAAGCCTCAGAGAAGTCTGGAAAATTAAAAAAGAAAAAAAGGGGAAAAAAAGGAGTGTCTTTAGGAGTTTGAAGGCTCAAATAATTTTAAAGGCAACTGTTGTCAATGTTGCTTTTGTGTTGACAGAATCCTTTTAAAAGGTTTTGTGGTGCGAAAAGCTCCTTTTAGTGGGTTTTCATAATGCACTGGGAGAGAACAAGAAAATGTTTTTCTCACCATGGGCAGCCATGGAGATCACTTAGAGCACTATGTACCAAACCCGAAAGGAGATTTTCCATGCGGCTTGTGGGTAGAGCCGATGGGATCGGCACTTGTGCCTGTCCCCGCTCACCTTGGAGACCGCTTGCTTCTTCCTAGCGCTCCTCAGGATGACTCAGGCCCCTTAATGTGCCTGAAGGAGATAACTCGGGGCGAGGGGTCACATCCGCCCGATAGTGATAGATTGACGTCCCCACGGCTTGCGGGAGGCAAAGTGGTTTTATTCTAAGAGCCTGCTCGTGGAGGAGGAGGAGGGGGGTGGCATCCCCTGTGCCAGCTGCAGCGCAGCAGCCACAAGGTGGCATGGTGGCTTTGTGCTTCCTCTGCGGAATGAAGCAGCATCTGGCCGCGTTCTCATCTCCCCAGTGCTCATCTCTCCCAGCCCACAGAGCTGTTCATGGGGTCTCTGAGGATTGTTGTGTGCAAAAGCCAGGGCTACTATGTCCCTGGAGCTGCTATTCCTCAGTTTTGTTACATAAAGACCGGCCAGGATGTATGCCTACTCATGCACAAATGCTTCCTTCTTGTTGTCATTCAGATGCCCTATGGGAAGGCCACCACTTTCTGTTTTATATGGTCAGTGGTGTCTGAAGATGCCTCACAACCTCTGTAAAATATCAAGCCCTTGGCTATGTTAGACAGAGCCCCGGTGTCTGCCAGGGCGAGCATACCCTGTGTGCCCACAGCACTCATGTAGCTGCATCAGGTCTCACAGAGTGGGGACATGAGAGCCCAAATGAGCAGCAGATATTCCCAAATCAGCTCTCCTACTATTGCTGCTCTCCACCTAATCTGTAACATATCTAACAGCTGGCAAAATGAGAAAATCACTGACACAGGAGGTTGCAACAGTCTTCTACACTGACACCTTGGTGACGCTATGATGGGAGTAAAACTGTTTTTTCCCCTCACAGATAAATCCCTCCTTGGCTTATACCTCAGCTGTATATGATGCATCTGTGACATTTAGCAGGTTATGGCTGGTTGGAGGTAGACAAGACAGGATGGGATGGGATGGGATGGGATGGGACAGATGGATGCATCTTGTACTGCCGTAGCTTTTGCCAAAGCAAAACCAAGTGGCGAAGATGTGATGGAAAGAGAGGGAATCTGGGTTACAAAAGGCTTTGTCACAAAGTTCTTTGAAAAACATCTGTATGAACTTTACTGTTTTCTGTGCAGTACTGCTTCATTCACAGTCAGTGTTTTCCTAAACACATACTTTCAGGTGCTTTGTAGAAATGGTGGTTAGGAGTTTTCGTCAAAGGTACAGTTTCTGCTGGTCCCCTTGAAAGAGTAGTGCAAAGCTTTTACCCCTAGAAAGTTTTCCTTGTACCCCTGCCTTAACATTTCACTTAGAAAACAACCTGAAGATACAAGGTAATATGAAATAAACAGTTCCTTCACCTAGTACTCTGCAGGTGCCATTAACAGCCCAGTCCCAAGGAAGGCAAACATTTAACACTCCCGTTCCTTGTATTTACATGTTTAAAAGTTGCTGCATTTCTAAACAGGACCTGAGGACATGTAAGTATATCGGTGAGATCCAGTAGTTCACTGGGAGTTGCAGGTATGCAGCACTCAGCAAAAGTAAGGCAGTAGCTATGAGTTAAAGCAACAGTAAGTGCTTTGTTCACAGATCTCTGTGGAATTAGAGCCCTACCTGACTTTACTCCACTGCTCCTTCCACAAAAACATCTGAAAAGAGAAACCTGCAACCCCCTTGCCTTTTTTCCATTTCTTACTGGTTCAAAAAAATTGAGTTTAATATCTCTGTGACCTTTCAGTTTTATATCACCTAACTGGAGCACAGAAGCTATTTTCTTCTTCAATATGAGCTTTCCTTTCATTGCAGGCTCATTTAGGCTTAGGACTAATGTAGCACAGCACAGAATACTACAAGGATTTGATGTTTTGCAGCTCTGTTTCCAGTTAACCATTCCTAAATTTTATAACCATGAATCATGCATTCTGGGGTGTTTTGTCTCCCATCATGTGGTGTTTATAGAAATGAGGAGGAATGATTCTGAGAAAGTATTTAATATAGGTTTAACTACGTTAATTATATATATATATAACTTTTACTATAGGTTTAACTAACTACCAAATGCAGACTTTGAAAACAGGAGGAATCATTGGACATTACGCTCCACATCCTAAGAGCAGATTTATGCTTTTAGCCTGTGGATCAATGCTTCGGAACTTTTGTCATCTTTCTAATACACTCCAGTGACTGTGCTGACACTACCTGGTGGTGTGTTCCAGAACAGCAGTGCACACTATTGTTCATTAAGAAAAAAATATGAAGCAAACTCGTGATTCAGCTCTCCTTACTGCCTCTTCTTCCCCCACAAAAATCAAGGAAGTACACCAATTACATTGAGTGTAATGACTAGCAGTATTGTTAACTGATCAACACTGGAAGATGGGGAAAGATTTCTTTTGAAGGACAGCTTTTCCTCAGTTGCAAAGTCCCCTTTGATTACCTTGTTCTCTGAGGATGAGTAATGTGCTTTTAATTATTTTTAGTTTAGTTCAAGGTTATTAATCATCTTCAAACTAACAACAACTACAGGAATTCACTAGAGTTTCATGTCATTCACTGTACATTTTCTTCTTTGCAGGCATAGTTTTCTTTGCAATTTATGTGATACTGATTTCTACAGGCACTGTTGGAGACCATCACCCAACATTTACTACTCTGGGGGGGATGACACAGGAATTTCTTCAACTAAAATCACTTTTCATAGAGACTAAATACTACACTTCCCTGAATACATGACAGAGCACATCAGCAGATATTTACTTTATAACTTAATGGCATTAAGTGTTTGGAGACACGTGAGGTGTTACTCCTGAGCAGTAAACCTTCACCACTGGCAAAAAAAATGGAGTCAGATTAACAAAAGTGATTGTCTGACCCCACTAAAGTCATTAGGATCTTTGCCTTTGACATCAGTAGGGTGAGATATTTATTTCAGAGCTATTCTGGTTCTTACCTATGTGCTCCCGAGGGACTCACTGGATTTGCTGTGTTTCATACTGTAAATGTAATACATCAATAAGTACATGACTTATAAGAGAATTGTGAGATTAGTAATAATGCTTTTGGATGAAAGTTATTACATAATTGCAGCATATTTTATAAAGATGAAGAACCTACAATAAGTGCAGGCTTATCATCATCAGACCACATGCAGCTCATCTTTCATCTAGAAAAAAAGGTAACTTTTTTTTTTTCTAAATGGGATTTTTAGCATAATTTTCTCAGTGCTGAACAAATATTTGCCCCTTTCACAAACAGAATTCTATGCCCATACACCCACTATTTACCTTGTAGTTCAGGATCTGGGATAATTACGTAAAGATATTCTACATTAGGAATGGGAGGAAAGAAACAGGATATGTGGACATGAACAGTACATCAAAAGCAATCCCTGGCTCAGAACAGATCTTGTAGAATTGATCTGAGGAGATAAGGTCAGGAGATATATTCAAAATAGAGTTTTTCACTTTCCATAGAAGAGAAGTTTGAATAAATAATGCTCTTGACAATAGCTTTCTTTTGCATGTGATTAAATTATTTTTTCCCCCAGAGAGGTAAGTGATAGATAAAAAGGTATCTCACTTTGGCATCCTTATTAAAATTAAAAAAAACCCAAACCAAAACCAAAACCCAAAATCAAAAGCCAAACCACCTTTAATTGCTAGCATTAGATAATAAGATGTTACTTCTGTAATTTCTTGCTCATACTTCTTGCCTATTGTGTTTCAGAGCAAATTCCTGTCACCCTCCAATTTTAAATCAGAGAAGCTAAATAAGTTCATTTTCCAGTGGTAAAACATTAATTTCAGATAGTTAAATAAAAGGAATATATACATTCTAAAACAATCTCAACTGTGGCTGAGACTTAGAAGAGAATTTTTTGTTGCAGAGTAAGATATGTCAGACAATCACCCCAACTTATATTCAATTAACTATTTTTTCTGCAACTTTACTTTTAACTACAAAATCAATAATATAGTTGCATCAGGAAGGGGAATTTCACTACAGTGAAAAATATCATATTTAAGTTTCAGGATTTTAAACATTTCTACAGGCTATCATAGTTATATTATTTTGTTCTTTTGACAAAGACAGGTACCTCCGGGGATTCAACACAGATTGGAGGGTGAAAAGAGAAGGTTTAGTCTTGCAATGTCCTAGTAACTTCTGGTTGTTTTGAGCTCTGTAAATTCCTATGAAATTCAAAGAGGACCAAAGACAGCAGTATTTACATAATGAGCTTAATAGACACGTACCTGGAGTTAGGAAATCACATAGGAGTTTCTGCAGACAATCTTCATTCCTAATGAGAAAGGTCAAAAAATCTAGTGCAGTTCTGTCTGAAATCAGTGAGAGTCTTTCCTGTGGCATTACAAGGGTCAGAGACCAATTTTTGACATTACAAGAGGCCATTACCAGCATTCAGCCTGACCTTTGAATAAAGGAGGGCAAAGAATGGCTCGATAGCTTGGAATCTTTTAGAAAGACAGCAAGCCTGACTTTAAAGATGTTTAAGTAATGGAGATTGTAATCCAATTCTGTTTAAGTGATTAATTGCCTCAGCTGTTGCAGAAATGCATTTTATTAGAGGATAGAGATGGATCAGGCCATAAGGCCACACACAAAAAGTTCTTTGTGCCATCTTTAAATGTAAAAACTAAGAATTGCCCATTTCCTTTAGGCTAAGTAAACCCAAGTACTTTATTGAAGTTAAATGAATAAAAAAATGTTTTAAAAGAGCGATGATGCCTTATAACTGGAGGCTTTGGCCCTTAAACATCCTCCAGTGCATCATGTGTGCAGTTAGATATTCATTTCATGCTGTTTGATTGTGGCATGTTTCAGAGCCCGAGAAGCCCAGAAACTGACAGTTAAAGGGAATCAGGTGCTAAAATAGCCCCTGGTCTCACACAGCCAGAGAATTGGCTGTCAGTGCGCGCTGCTGATGGAGAAATCCAACCCATGACCTCTCTGGGGACAGACACTGTCCAAATGTCCCCGTGCTTTCTGCGAGCCCAGTTACGGCAGCAGCCAAAAAGAGTGTGCCAGGAGTTGACTGGACAGCTGACATGAGGGCCATGAGCCAGACACCAGAGCCAGGAGCCAGCACAGAGGCCAGCAAACTCAGAACCCTGGTCTCATCCCACATGCTTTGTCTTTCTGGAGCTATACCTCTGGCCAAGCAGGGCGCCTCCTGCCCTGCAAAGGGATGTGGGAGCTCTCACTGTTGCTCACTATGCGCAAAGTGAGGAACTAAGCTGTATGAAGGGCTCCCACACTCAGTGCAATTTTGGCTGTGGCCAGCATGGACTACAGCCCCACAAGGCAGACACTGCACTGCAGGGTGCACGAGCCACTGAGGACAGGCTTCGATGCCCACCCACATGTCTTTTTTCCTTAATGAGACAGAATTCATTATTCTCTCATCACAATATGCGGACCTGATTGATGTTTACTGTGCTCTGTGTGACCTGTCTCTGTTGTCTTTAGCGTGGTTAATTGGAACTATTGAGCTCTGGCAGGCTGGGATTCACCCCTGTTGGGATGGTCCTCACCTGCCCGCCCTGGCCTGCTTCCACACAGCCTTGCTCCCTTCAGACTGAATTAAGCAGCGCTGTCAGGAGCCAGGGACCCTTCAACAGTTTTCCAGCACAAGCAACACAAAATTAGTGTTTGGTAATAGGCTGCACACTGTTTTGTAATAAGAAAATATGGATGATTCTATTTATTTCCTCTTGCTACTGTGATGATAAGAAATGTTCTAATTCATTATTAATTTGTTCCAACTATTTCTGGTAAATCTAAACTATGAATAACTTTAGCTCTGCCATTAGCGATACCTCATAACTACAGATGGATTTTAGTTTTGGATACAGGCATGTGGCTGTCCCACTGTTTCTAAAGGTGTACCCCAAATTCTGTTATATTTGAGTACAAAACCAGTACTTGCCATTCATACTGGGTTACAGCTGCATCTAAAGCCACCTGGAACACAAAGATACTGTGGTCGTTCTTTGTCCAGTATAAATTACTGTAGCTTGGCAGCAGTCTGTGAAACTTTGCATGTTCAATCTGCTTAAGGATTTACCCTTCCCTGAGCACCAGACCAAATGGAAGTGAGAGTGGGAATAGACCTAGACCTGCTGCCAGTGCTAAAGTCTTTTATTCTCCCCTGTGGACTAGCAAGATCTTTAGTGGCATTTTGTAGCTTGCTGGCTTTAGTGTAGAAAAGGCCTTTGTAATATTAAATCTTCAAAATGTGATTTTTTTGTTGTTGTTTGCCTTTCATAATTTAGGAAATTTATAATTTTCATATAAATGATTGATCAAAGAGCCATTGTCATAAAACATCAAGGATTTTCTTTTGTTTGTTTTCTTGCAGAATATGAATTTACTTTGGTGAAAGATGGGAGATTATAAATGTATCTATTGATCAGCCAAGGAAATTATCTGTCACATGCATAGTGTGGTGGTACCTCCTTGTGGAACCGAGTTCACTGTTTGGTCTTTCATTCCTCTAGAAGTGCTTTTCTTGCCTTTGCGTTCGGATGTGAATGACTCTTCCTTTGCTTTTGTGTTGTCGTAGTCATCTGGCTTCATTTACTGAAGAGGAGGAGGAGGAAGACACCCACCATGTAAGACTGAACACCAAGCTTCTATGTTGGCAACCCACTGACCTTGTCTCTCACCATGAGCTCTAAGCTGGATGACTGCACTCCTCGTGCTCCTACACTGCTGTCTTAGGAAACACTGCCCTGCCTCCTCACTTCAAAAATAAAATAAATAAAAAATCCCAGCCCTGTTCCTCCAAGTGCATATACTTGAGAATGTTTTGTAATTGTTTGCGTGGAAATATAATTGAGGTGATAAAAGGAAGCAAAGAATTATCTGTGATATCCTTTGAGGCTTTACTAACATCTGGTGGTCACCTGTGAAGATGCTGGCAAGGGCCCCAGCCACCAAGCAAGGCTTGTCTCTCTCATGTCTTGAGAGAGCTGTCCCTGGTTGTTGCTCTCTGTTTTTTCCCATGGTTTGTACCTGCTGCACAGAAGGTCCCTGGGTAAACAGCCTGTCTGGGTTACAGCTTTGCTCCTTTGGTCTGTGAAAGACATGAGGAAGCACACAGATGTATGTGCTTTCCAGAGCGTGCCTAAACATTTTGCTGCTTTTACTTAGAGAAGGCTCAAGAGGGGATGGTTTAATAAAAGAAAAAACAACCCTGAATGAAATGCTTCAGCGCTCTCTCTCCCTGAGTTGAGTGCTGCCTAGCCTCGATGAGGAAAGCGGGGCTTTCCCACCTCTGTCACAGCTGCCGTGTATCAGCTTGAAGTGCTGAAATGTCCGCCAAGCCCTGGCTTCGCCTGCTTGAGCTTTAATAGCTTCTGTTCTTCTGCCAGGCAATCCTTTAATTAGCCATTATCAGATGACCATAGCTACACCAGTGACTTCATGGATGAGTACCTCTCCCCTCTGACAAGTCCATCCTTCCCAGGAGCTAGTTTTCAGGGAGGAGGAGGCTGGAAAGCCAAGAAAAGATGAAGCCTGACATTATGTTCATAAAGCTGATGCAGACGTACTCATCGGCAGACTGGTCTGTGGTGGGTTTCCCAAGCCAGTGCGGCAAGAAAGAAGGCTTGGGGAGAGATAGCAACAAGACATGATAAACCCATAGTGTGTGTGCAAGAGAGACAGCTGGGTTGGCAGGATTGTCTGCTTTTGAGAAAGAAGAATTCATCCTTTTCTATATTGGCAGAAAAATACGTGCCTTTTCATGATAGAATTATGTATTCCAGGTCTGACAGTTTTCCAGGTTCCTTTTAAAATACATGGCTGAAGTGGGACATACTGAGAAAATAGGAATATAGTGGCTGGACATCCAACAAGTGTGCATGAGGGTATCATCTGGCTTTATGGACCAATACAGTTCCTGACAGTTTGATAGATTACTCATGGTATTTTTTATGAAATAGACATAAATAGGAAAAAAAAAGAAAACAAGAAAAAAAGGAGTTTTCTGAAAAGATACCCATCATGGGACATGATGAAATATGTTCCTTGGAATTAAACTGATGGCAATACATTTTAGAGCAGTCAGTCCTGATCAGGTTTAAAAAGGCTCAGTGGATGTAAGCTCCTCTAGAAATGCCTATAGAATTGCAATGTTCTAGTTAATAAAATAGATATCTAAAATATCATAGGTAAATTAAAAAGTCTAACTTAAGCTAGTAGGAGAAAGATGAAGGAAATTCTGCCAATGAAAAAACCCTGCTTTTCTTCAGGTGCCACCTTAGGAGTTTGCCTTAGAGGAAAATAGTATAAACCTTAAATCCCTCTTAGCCTTGAAATGACAGAGTTATCTGGAAATTTACTTGTACACCGCAACCAGATTTAAACCTTCACTTATCTAGCCTAAATCACAATCGAGTCATATGTACATTCACGTTGTGCACGCACACCTGTGAAGTAGATAGAGATGCCCTGAGAATTTTATTGGCATGAATCATGTGTGCGTTACTCACCCTACATGAGAGCGTAGAAACTGTGCTTTTTGCAAACCATCCTGGCATTGCTCCTGCGTCCGCAGCAGTACATGGGTGGCATTGGGGGTCTGGTTCATGGCAATTGTATCGGTGTGCTGCTGATGCACAGTATTTCGGGGATGCTGGTACTTTCTGTATGTGGGGGATTTGGGGAGGGAGGAGAGGACATGAAGCGATGTAAATAAAGAGTAGCTGAAAGGACCTTTCCGAAAGTGGAAACAGCCACAGGTTTAAAACGTATTGCCCGTGATTCCAGTCTCTTCGGCTTTCACAGCCGGGGCCGGGAGACCTAAGGGGACTCGAGGGGGCTGTCCCGTGCTACCTCCACCCTCACTACCCCAGGGATACGGGCACCCCCGGCCCGCCCGACGGCCGCAGGCGCGCTGCTGCCCGCGTGGTGGCGCCCTCCGCTCACGGACCGTCCTCTCTGGCGCAGCCCGGCAACTCCCCGCGCTCCGCGACCAGGCTCTGAGCGGGGAGTGCGCCAGCGCCCGTCGATGGGAAAACCCATTGTTTGGGTGTCCCCTTCCCTAGTCCATTTTCCTCCCGGAGACCCTTCCCGTTCCTATATGGGACAGCGGAGTCCCTATTGCTGCGTGCCCCCTCCAGCCCCGGCATCGCGTCGATGATCATTTCACCGGACCAAATTCATTCACGTTAAATTTCCTTTATGTCCGGAAAAAGATTTTGAAACCTTAAATGACCATAATAGGAATGTAATTGTATGGTGTGTTTTTTGTTGTTGTTGTTTTTGAGAAATCGATTCGGGCTCGAATAACTCATCCAAGCGTTTAACACCGAACACATTCAAATAGGAAACAGGAGAACTATATTATTGCTGCTTCCTGAACTCTCTGCTTATGATCCCAATAATTAAAATGTGCAGTAATGGCAGCCTGTGTTTCTTTCGGTAATTCTCGGAAATGAAGGGCTGATTTTCGGCCGCTGAGGGAGGAGAGCGCGGAGACGAGCGCAATCCTAGGATGTACTACAAGATCACTTATCTTCTGAGTCTTTGCTTGTAAATTATAAAGAACCTTCGATTTACATTGGTAT
>JANHGB010048864.1:0-33694 GCA_026283785.1 Coracopsis vasa
CTTTAAGGTCCCTTCCAACCCAAACCATTTTATGATTCTGTGAAGGGGAGGATGCCCATGGGTGGGTTGGGCATCAGTGAGGATATTTCCAGGCCTTCGCAGGAGTAGGGAATACCCCCATGGCAGCACTGATGGGGTGTCTCTCATGGCACCGAGCCTTGGGATGAATTAGGTGTGTTCCAAGAGCTCAGAGGATTATTTCTGAGCCATGCCTTTGACATTTGTGTGTGTGTGTATATGTGTGTGTGTGTGCAGAATTTGTCTGAGTTGTGCTTTGAAGCCTCTGGCTCTGCTCTCCAGCTGTGAGGCAGATGCAGAGCTGACACCGGCAATAAAATTGGCATTACAGGAGTGTCTGTCTGCATGTGCTTGTGTGCAGTGCCATGCTGGAGGTTATGGTGTGTGGGTTTTACTGGTTTTGTTGGCTTTTTTCTCTCTTAAACAAAGAACCTGATTCTACAACTTTATTTTGGAGACCCTGGCTGCTAATTTCAACAGTGTATTTGGGTTGTATTTCTTGTACAAGTGAAAACACTGTGATTATCTAAACCTGTGTATTTCTTGCTCTGCTGATCATGTGCTGCAGTCCCAATCCTCTCCTGTTTTACTGTTGCTCAGGAATGGCAAATGCCCATGTGAAGAATAATAAGCTGCAGTTATTCTTCTGTTTTGCTGAATTAGCAAGAATGAACTCTAGGTATGCTATTCTGTAACGATATTTAATAATGATATGTGACTAATGCTTTTTACAGTCCTGATCCTTTAAAGCCTGGTACTCATGGGGTTGTCTGCTGCCACAGTAGTTTAATTCATACCTCTCTGTTTGAGCTCCATCCCAATATGAACCTATAAAACTAGGATGGAATTTGCCTGAAATATATAAACCACATAGATTTGAACTTGTAATCATGTCCTCTACTAAGTAAGTCCTGACAAAATGCTGTTAAAGGCTGTATTTTCTGTGGGTAGAAACCAACATGGGACATGGAAGTGAGATCTGTGGAGGCAGGACTAGCCTTAGCTGACTTGTGACTCATTTAGCAGTGATGTACTGGTGATAAACTAGTCTTGCTGAGGACACAGGATGGATTTATTTTCATTAAAAGAAGAGAAATACATACATCATTAATTCTTTATACACTGTGCATGGAAGAATATCAATGAAAATTTATTCCCAGAGGTGTACTCATCTCTAGACAATGCTCCTGCTTCAAGATGCTCAGGTGCTAAGGAGTGATCCAGTGGACATGAATATGCTTAACCTTAGAAACGTGAGTAATAGTCACATTCAAGTGTCATCAAAGCCAAGCATTTGCAGAATCAAAGCTTTAAAGGGTGCAGTCTTGTAGAAACACTCTGTACATTCTGCTTTTATGAATAGAAGTATTTGCAAATGGCAACATTTTGTGATATAAAACACTAGTGCAGCTAATATGTAAAATATGGAAGGCAGTAACTACCTAGAGTATATTTTTTTATGATTGTTGTCTACAGATGTGATTATAGATACCTGTGGATTTTCACTGCAAGTCTTGAGCTGATCACAAATACAGTTGTCAGGCTAACGGGTACGCACACATATGTTTTGTAAGTGCAGCACGTATTCTAAATGTCACAAGACAAATTAATCACTGGTCTAATGTTGTTAATTGGTTGGTTTGGGTGTTGGGTGTTGGTTGAGTCAGGTTGTGACTAATGTGAATTAGTTCATTATGAATCACTATAAATCCATTCTAGCAACTGGACAGATTTTCTTGTTTATAGGAATAAAAGGAAGCAGCAGTCATGTTTCCAATCTGTTTTCATGGTCTAAGTAATAAGATTAGTAGTGAATCCTGATTTTCTGTATTTAATAGGAAAGGATTCTACACAAAGGACAAGAAAAAGGGAGATAATCAATCTAATATGCAAATTTCCTAAAACTAAGGCCACCAAAGCTATCATTAAAACAATTGAAACCCAGAAGTTTTAACATTCAACTGAATGTTTAAAGTGGAAAACTAAGTACTTTGAAAGAATGACATATTTATATTGATGTAACTGAACAGAATTTAAGCTATTAAAGTAATGTAGCTACTGAAGAGAAAATTCTATCAAAAGGCAAATGAATACACAACTAATCTAATTGCTTTCTTAAAAAATGTGTTGCTGCTATTAGAAAGCAAGGAATTCTGGGTCACATAAAATTAAGAGATTTTAAAGGTAAAATGTGAGATCTTGGCAGGCATCATCCCAACGTAACTTGCCAGGATGGGAAGGGGTCTGGTCTTGAAAAGAAGAAGAGGTCCACAGTTAAGATCTGCTGAGCATTAGAACTCACCACATATGCAGAGTTTCTCTCATGAGCACATGGAAAAGCAGATAACGGTTATGGGAAAACTGACCATCTTACACCATAATTCACAAAATAAACTTATCAGTGGTCTGGGGAGCATCCTCAGTCTGGTTCTTGGACACCTGTCTGTAGGAAAATTACATATTCATCATGACTTTTTACCTCCCTGTAACTTACTTCCCAAATTGGTCCAACAGCCTCTTGTCCAGCTGCTTTGCTCATCAAAACGTTATTATCCTGCCTGTCTTTGCCATATTCTAGTTCTTTGCAGTCTTCTATCTTATTACCCACAGGCCAGCACACACAAAACAGTTCTGCAGTGATTTAAGCATTTTACATAATTCTTAATCTGCAAGGAAATTTAATATGAAGTGTGGACAAAATGGAGATGAAGCTATTGGCGCTCTTCATCAGCTGAATTGGACATTTAACTTATAAGCATTAGTGTCCTTTCTCAACAGCAAGGACAAGCTAATGAGCCACAGCAGCAAATCATTTAGGTCTTCTTTGCAGAATCATAGTTTAAGAAGCATAACATTCCTTGTCCAAGAGAATGGACTTACCTAATACAGAAATCAAAGGAGACAGTGCTAGTTGACCAGTAATCCTTCAAGCTATGAAAGATACAGAACAATCATGTAGGTGTTTCCTTATATGTTGACCAGATAATGTTAAAACATGTGGAGAGGAATTGAATAGAATCACTCAATCTATCCCTCGTCACAGTAACTACAGAACAGAATGTGGCAGTATTAGCTCTAAGCACTGTCCCGGCACATCCATGCCGCCAACTTTTGGAGTAAAGGAAACACATTAGCAGTATGCTTAAATCACCAGAATCATCCATCATCTGGTGTAATTTTTTATATGGAAGTCAGTCTGCTTTGGTCTGGACTCAGAGTGCTGGGGAATTAATTCCTCGTGAGTTTGATGAAGGTGGAAATTCTCCCTCCCTCTATCCCAGTACCATTGCATAGCTGTGACACTGAAGGCAACAAAGCTGCAACAAACAGCAGTGGCTGGATAATGGCTGGAAGTGCATCCAAGGGCTCTTTCCTCAGTTCTGGTCTCCACGATGAGGCTGGTTTTGAGAAGTTAAGTCCTGTACTTTGCTGGGTGAATGTGGCCACTACACATTTTACAGTAGACAATGTCACTATGACACAATATCAGTTTTTTCCTATTTTCTCATTGCATTTCACGGTGGTGTGCTGTTGCACACTGTGACGTGAATGTTGTGACACTATAGTGCAGATAGCTGCGAAGTCATGCAGAGATGTGTCTCACAAGGCAACTCTACAGGAGTCATTTTCTTACTAGAGACTTGTGCATGAAAGCTGTAGTTTTGATAAACTGAACACTCACATGCATAATTAAGCAGCTACATGGTGTTGTGTGTCGTACCAATTGGATGATCAAGATGAAGTGCAATAATTTTCAAAAGTAATAAGGGAAGTATAAACAGCAATAATATAACTATGTACAGCAGGAACAAGGCAGAATTGGCATTCGTCTTTGTTAGAACAAGGGAATGTCTTTGTAGATCCACAAACAATATGATCTCAATAATTTCTGAACTTGGAAACAGATGTATAGTGTATTCCCTCCAGCGGTAAGATTTTGATTTTCAGGTCCTCTGCCAGAGAAATTGCAGACAATGAGGAAGTGGGTGGGAGGGAAAGGAAGAGAAGAAATTCCTGTATCTCCAAGTGTCTTGCTGTGGCAGTATGTTTCAAAACCCGCATTAGCTGAGCTACTGAGTGCTCTGAGACATTTCCCATTAAGCCAAAACCAACCAAAAATCTTTCCTTGTATCATAACTTCTTTAATACCACAAGCTACATAGAATATGTAAGAAATTTAAGCAGGAGGAGGAACTGGAAACCTAATATATATCCAGCTTTAGGGAATTCTTTGTCATAAGCAATAAAACTGCACTCTACTGTTCTACTTTTGCCAAGACAAACTTGCAATTCATTATGGGGTAGCTTTTCAGGACTTACTATCAGTTCTGAGCACTGTTAAATATCTGGCCCCTGGTAGGAATGACCCATGGTAGACTTTAAACTGGTGAAGAGTGACGAGTGTATGAGGAGTGTATCCAAGTGTATTACTTGGGTGACTGAAGTGGCAGAAGACAAAGAGAGAGAAAAAGACTTGCCAGGAAGTTGGGCTCCTGCACCTCCTGAAACCTGAAGAATGGAAAGCTGCGGGAAATTCATCTGGAACTGTCTTGCTTGCATAGAGGCACAGAGGGTGCTGTGTAAAAAGGCATAACTTCCTTTTTACAGAAATACAGATTCCTTCTTTATAACAACAGTTCACTACCAACAGGAAGGAAGAAGCATCCTTGAGAAAGGGAATCTATATTCCTTCTGTATTTAGGCTTAATCCTCTTGGCAGGTATGCATATGCTGCAAAGTGCAGCTACTCATGAGAAACTGGTCTGCTGCAGACAGCAGGTTCTCAGGAAGGTGAGTAAAGTGTGTGTGATGCTCTGCGCTGCAAACCCTGGTCCTTTCCCCAGAGAAACAACCTGTCAAAGCAGGAATGGTGCAGAGAATGGACAGTATGTCTTTATATCAGTCACTTGAAGTAAGTCCAAAGTCAGTTTGCTGAATACTCTTCAGGCTTACATTTCTATATGGCTCCTTCTGGTGGGTTGCATGTTTCCCTGTAAACCAAAGCAAGCTGTATTTATATGTTATTAAATGTAGATAAAGACTGGATGACCATGCCACTGTCAAAATACATTGCAATACATGTAGCTATTAAATACCTTTCATGTTGCCAGGTACTTGGCAGAGTAGGACCACATCATGAAGCCCTTGTAGCCACCGTAAGCTGACCAGCTCCTCTGCTTTGACTCAGCTCATTTCTCTCCTCTTTTTGGAGCACCAGCATCAACCATAAGTCTGTCCAGACCCTTCAGACAGGGAGGACTTATGTCAGGAGGTATGTGCTGATACTAAAGGATTTCAGATTATTGTCTGCTGAATGCCTGCAGTGTGTCTTACTGCAGGTAAAGCTGTTCCTCATGTGGGCAGCAACAGGTTTCCTCCAGGGGAGACTGGCAGGGACTGCTGGAGGGGATTTTTGACCACCGCATGGGAGCTTGGGCAACTATTTAAGACCTTCTGTGAGTTTTGTTTTTAACACGTGCTATTTTATTGTAGGGATTGGGATCCAGACCACTTCCATGTTCTTGAGCTCTCCCACTTTTGTCCATGGTTCATTATAGCTGTATTTTCAGTATTCTACTGTAGACTTAAAGCTTGGTATGAGATGTTAAAGTTATTCTGTGATCTGAGGGGGAAGCTGGACAAGACTTCCTATGAATTCTAAACTGGGCATCTGACACAGCATCAAAATCCTGAGCTAGTTCCCCCAAAAGCTCCTTAGCAAAAAGGAGCAGGAATCCTCAAAGGATGATTCAGCCCACTCTAATTGAGGTCTCTAGCCAGGTTAGATGCAATGCCTGCTCTCTCTGCTATCTATAAAATGACCTTAAGGGACCTGGGCAAACTGAGATGGCAGGTGACTCCTATCCTGAATGTCTATAACCTGATTGTCTATGAATGTGGCTGTGGCAGCTGTTTCCATCTCTGTGTCCCACTTTTAAGGAGTTGTCTGGTTATCCTCAGTAAAGAAATGTTAGTGGGCACTTGGCTGTAGCTGTTTCCTGCACTGTTTGCACCACAGGCAGCATGGTAAGGGAAAGAGGGCAGTGGCAGCTCAGTAAGGACACAGGATCCAGCTACAACCAAAAAGGAATCTTCTTTTCACTGACTTGTTACACTGAGCAGTGAAAATGGCTGAGAAGGTCTAACTCATGAAGAGCTAAGCCACCATGAAATACTCAGAGTGGGTGAAGGAAGGTGTATATCTTCTTCAGAGATTTTTTTCCTTCCTGTTGCATAGTGAATATTTGTGCCTTGCAGGGCGTGCTGCTCCACCTTCCTTTTCAATACTTTGGATTTCTAAGAAGGACAAAATAAATTTACTCAGTTTGAAACACTATTTTATTTGGCTTTTCCAAATACTGCATCTGTTGTTTCTGACCGACAGTGTTCAGGAACAGGAATGAATGAAATGAGGAAATTTTAACCACTCACAAATCCCAATTTTTACTTAGTCAGAAGTCTGTGGGAATAGGCAAGCAAAGGTGTGCTTTAGTTTGCAAGGAGGATGTTAACAAACAGCACAGGTATTCACCCTTCTGAGTCTGAAATTCATTTCCCATGGCTTAGCAACAGCTTTTTTGTGGTTTAAGACGCTGCTAGATTCCTGATTCTCTTCTCTGCCTGCAAATGCAGCACATCAAGTGCTGACTGCTGACAGTAAGCTGTACTGATGCTGATATTCAGTGGATAAACCCTGAATCTGGCCAGAAGTGTTTCAGTTCGGTGTGCCTCAATTTCCATAGTTTCTTTCTGAATAGTATGTTATAGCAGTTCTGGGTCTTATCAGGACAGATGTTCACCCATATGCCTGCATGACTTAGGCTATTATTGTTTATTAGCACTCTCTAACATAAGTCTAGCCTATCACACACGATTTTTCCTGTTAAAAACTTGAAAATTTACTATGCCATACCAGTTCTAGGTCCTTTCAGTTCTTAAAGGGGACCTATAAGAAAGATGGGGAAAGACTCTTTAGCAGGGTCTGTTGTGACAGGACGAGGGGTGATGGTTTTAAACTAAAAGAGGGGAGATTCGGGCTGGATGTGAGGAAGAATTTTTTTACAATGAGAATGGTCAGATACTGGTACAGGTGGCCAGAGAGGTGGTGGATGCACCATCCCTGGGAACATTCAAGGCCAGGCCTGGATGTGGTTCGGGGCAACCTGGTTTAATTGAAGATACCTCTGCTCACTCTGGAGGGGTTAGACCAGATGACCTTCAAAGGTTCCTTCCAACGTAAACTATTCTATGATTCTATGATAATTCAGGGCTTGATAGGCTAGTCTAAGGCTACACTTCATGTTTAACAAACTTGTTTTTCTGTCTCTCATTTGGGGTTTGTTTCCTTGTTTTGCTTTCTTTTTAATATCAGTCAGGGAATGTGAGGCAATAGAAAAGCACTTGGAGCTTTATGACTTTGTCCTACACTTGTCTTTAAATAATGCAGTCCTATGTCCAAGGAATGGATAGATATGCAGAGCTATAAAAGTGGAAAACCTGATTACCTTGTATTTATAGCCTTTTGCTGCTTTATACAACATTGTGTTAAGCTTTCTTCCATTGTGTGTTTCTGTGTCCCTGATGGGCACTTAGGCAAATCCTTAATTTGCCTCAACTTCCCAGTCTTCAGCTACTACAAAGAGTAGCATATTCCTTTACTTCATCAGCAAGGTGATGCCCATATAAGGAATTGTAAAATAATTCATGTGAGAGATAAAAGAATGTGTCCTGCCTCTTCTGGCTTGTCATATTAGCTAAGTATTTTTTTCCAATGAATTTCCAGTCAATTTTTAAGCAGTAGGAACTTCATATATGGTTTAAGATATCCCAATGATTTCTCAAACAACTATCCCTAATTACATGGAAACAATTCTCTACCCACTTTTGATGGTGATCAGCTTTTATATAAATGGCCCCATCATCATAGCACAAGGAATACCAAGTGCTGCTGTCTTGCTAGGAGACCCCTACCTGCAAACATGGTTCTCAGCCATGTGCATCTCAAGATGTATGGAGGATGCAGTAATATCTAGGATTTTCTTCTATGAACTTCAAGCCAGCATCAGGGATCACACTTCAGAGTCATGTTATTGCGGCAGTACATGATCTATTGCCAGCTACCTAACTACAACGAAAACTTGCCTCAGCTAGGAAATGCTCACCAGAGACCAGCATTTCCCTGCAGCACTTAATCTTTTTTTCAGCAAGGAATAAATACATTTCTCACAGGTTTTCCTTCTTAATTGTCCCAGTGGGTGCTAGCTCCTGCTAAAAAGATTGTCTGGGGATTCAGGTCCCAGAATACTTGTATTCTCTGAGATGTGGTAAAGATTGTAGGTAACCTTGCAGGGGCTTTGGTGCATCCAAACTGTAGCTCATGCTACTTCTGCTGCCTTCACTGGCAGTTGCTTCCAGCATAGCCCAACCTAGGTCACAGAACAAGGAGACAGTAGGTATTGCTAATGTTGCTTCAGAGCCAGAGACGCATAGGAAGTTATTTTCATGTCTGACAGAGTATCTGTGAGGCTTTTCCTAGCCTTAATCAGGATGAAATGATGAAAACCTACAAGGGAGAGGAATCAACCTGAAAGAAAAAAAAGAAACCAGAAAAAAAAACCAATAAAACTGAACTAGGCCATTTGGAAATTTGTGTTCCAGATTTTTAGGCTTTGTTACTATAAATGAACTACTTTAAAGAGCAGTTATTTTGATCTCCAAAAAGCAGCTATATCTCCTATAAAAGATAAGTACAAACCAGCACATGTTAATAATTAAAACCTCCTAATTTCAAATTATAAAGGACACTCCAGTACTGTGCAATCCAATGCTGTCCAAGAAAGAAACATACAGAAAAATTCTCAATTAGAAATACTCAGCACTGTTTCACAAAGATTTCTGAGCCCATCTTTTCTGCTGGTGTAACTAAGAGAACGCCTGGGAGAATCAGTCCTTCTCCCTCATCCCCACCTGCTCGCTTTTGCACTGTGCCTATCCCTCCTGCAGGGGCTATGTAGTGTAGATGAGAAGGAGAATGCTCCAGAGTAAGATTAAGGAGGAATTACGTGATGCAATTATTGGTGTGTTGATGGGGTGCACCACCAGCTGCTGCCATAGGGAGGTCTTGCTTTTTTCCAGCTTCCCATCCCACTGCGCCCTTGCACCAGCACAGAATGCTTTGCTAATCTTGTGGCGTGGTGGTTCAATGAGTTCATCTGGCAGTAACATAACTACTAAAATAACAAGAGGAATATTTTCCTGATAGTTTAGGTCTCTTCATTTAGGGATATGCCAGCCCAGCAGAGGAGGATGGACTCTGTGTGTTGGATGGGGAGTCAGGTCTAGCTGTGCAGCAGCCGCTTGTGTCAGCTCAGCTGTATCCCAAAATCACACTTTGAATTTGGTCTGGATCAGTTCCCCCATCTGATTCATTGTTTGGACATACAAATATTTGTGCTGGACTCAGGGGAGCCGGCATGGCTGTGGGAATTAGAGGCTGAGGGCATGAAGAGTAAGACGGAAGGGGACAGGGTGTGTCCCCCAGCAACGCTGGTGTGCACAGCTTGTGAAACTGCAATCAGCTCCTATGCTGGAGGAACACTGAGCTCACAGGGGCACCAGTGCTTTAACTTGCTTATTAAAACCATCATTAGGGCTCAAATGAGGTGACAAGAGCTCCCACAGCTTCAGCTATATCAAAATCTTGCCCTCCCAGAATATCCCACAACTCTGTTTCTGCTGAGCACTTCCAGCTTGGCACCGAAGCACCACTACAGTGGCATTTTGTACTACTGTATGTATTCATATAATTTTGGGGGTTTCCTGCCTCCTATAACATAAGGTAGGTATAATTCATCATGTCCTATGGCCCCAAATATGCTTTTACTCTGAGAAGCAGCAGTATGAATAGCACCAGAGCTATTCGTAGGTCCATGGTTTTGTCTCACTAGTTTTCAAGGCAAATGTGTTTGTTTAGGTTTCCCAGCTGCCAAAATTACAATCTCAGCTTGAGATTTGAAAGATAGACTGTACTCTTTTTTATTTGCTTATCAACACTGGTCTTTTTTCTTTAAGTGCATGACAGGCAAATTTCTCCACCAGTGGCATTTGTCCCACCCAGTTGTCATCAGTGGATGCTCACATTAAAGACAAAATGGAGGTGTTTCATCAATGTATTTTCAAACACTTTACAAATTAGTCTACTGGAGAAACTAAGGAGTGAAGAGGTGATATGACTTATTTTACAGGCAAACAGCAGATGAGTAGAAGAGGTCTCTCCCGTGTCCTACCTTGGTACTCTTTCGGCTGGACAGTACTCCCAAATGTTATTTTTTGGAAGACAGTGAATACTTTTGATAACAAACGAAAAGCAGGTTCAGCTCTTTCCGTCTCTGATAAATTCACTGCAGAAAAAAAAAAAAAAAAAACAAACTAAAGAAAGAAGAAAGCATTTATGACCAGAAGGGAAAAACTGTTTCTGCAGAGTCAGCAGATTTACTAATATTATGCTTTCTTTACTGCAATACCTTTGCAAAATGGAGCTCAACTTCATCAAAGCAAATATAAAATAAGAAATGAAACACTAGAAGACGCATTTAGCAGCTCTTGCTCACTTCATCTTCTAGTTAGTTTTGTATCTGTCTCCCTTAATTTGTCTAATAATAATAAAAAAAGATCTGAGTGTTCATATAAGAGTTGACCCTTGTTTATATTGATTTAGAAACAGTTTAGTTCAAACGATACAATACTGAACTGCTGAACAGCATGATAAATAATTGCTCTCACTGTTTCTTGAAAGCAAAAAAAGTGATTCATCTTATTTTATTTTTTTCCTGTGTTCTCTTTGCTCCCCTCCCTTCTGTTGAATGTGTATCCCAAACATGAGAAAAACACCTTTGGAAAGAATTTTAATAGCTGGTTTTAGCAGTTCTGGCACTATCTAATAATTTCTAAGGCTTCTCTGCTTCCCTGTCAGTGGCTGAGCAAGGAGGGGAACAGCTGCCTCCTTGCACAGCCCCACCATAGGGACACCATGCAGCAGTCTTGGGCTGTGTCTGCATGGACCATTGCAGATAGATACCAGCTTTTTCTGTCCAAACTGAAGCACAACCCCAGCTCCAATCCAGGAGCTATACATCCCATGGTATAAAATCCTGTGCTATATGCTCCCATATGCAGTACTAAGCCATATGTAGTGCTTTGGGATCACAGCCAGTACTTTCCGTATGCTGATGCTGCATTGCAACAACATAGCTGTGCTATTAAATTTATTAGTGCAGTGGGGAAAAGGAGATACTGAGACTGGTCATACCTACACTGCTTCCTTAAAAGCCAGGGCTGGGCAGTGAGCTGAAGCCTGACATATTCCCTGGCCCCTGCATACCTGCACAGTCTGCCACCCAGCAGCTCCTGGTGTCTCTGTGTCAGGCAATGCAGGTACCCTTCTAGAAGGAGACCCATGAGGATGTGATCTTGTTGCTGGGCATGTGGATGTCTGATAAGAGATGCTATGCTCAGCCCATTGCCAGAGCAAGTAGCTCTGTGTTTGAGCTAGTGTAACCCAAGCCTGAGTTTTCTCATGTGAGAACAGGATTTGAAGGGAAATCTGACCTTGAGTCTGGTCTTGAACCTTTGTTTTAAATAGCACTGTAGATGTGCCTACTAAGATAAAAAGAGTCAATCACTGCGACCAAAACCCAATTCTCCAGAAAAAATTGGCAAAAATGGTTACTAGAAAGTTGTGCTGAAAAGTGTAAGCTTATAAACTATGCTGACCATTTGATATTTCCTTATTTGCTGATCATTTGAAGTGTAGAAGGGGATAAAATAAGATTATTTGTCTGTCAAAAGGCATAACCTACAAGGAAGAATTTGATGAATAAAATGTTTAATATTCTGCCTTAATATGGATTCAAGCTTACACCAAACATGATCCCTCTGGTATACGTGTTGTAGAGACATATTCCAGGTTTGACACATTTGCCACAATCATTTTTTTCTATAGAATCCTATGATCAATTGCTCATGGATTCAACATTACTCAGGGCAGCAGGAAGAAAATGTCACTGTAGCCTTTTGTTTTGAGACTCCAGGAAACAAAGCCCTAGGAAAGTAGAATCATTATAATGCTGATGCTAAGGATTAGTTTACTTCAGCTAAAAATATATTATACAAATAATATTTGGGTTAAATTAAATTGGCCTTCTTTCCCGCCCCCATTCCTACAGTTTTCCTGATGTTAGGCCTTCAGTTATCTTGTTAGACCATGCTTAAAACTTTATCAACCATACTGTGTAAGCTAAGAACATAACCAGCTATGCCTGCATGGAGATAATAAATAGAATCATAGGAAACAAAGTTTCTTTTATAAAACATTTAAAATGCAGATCTTTTTATTGTTTTGAGCTAGGTTGGATCACAAGAAGTCATAAGACCATAATTTATGTATATAATGTGCATATATAACATATATATATGATATATATGAATTTATTAAATGAAATGTAAATTCACTTATTCTGTGTATTCTCTGTTATCTGCAAACTTTTGTGTAATAATACTAAGCCTAGTCTCCCAAAACCAAAACAAGAGAGGTATATATTTAGGCACACATACTTGTATACAGCCTGAGAACCTAAAGGTACCTCTATTGTACTACTCTTCCCCGCTTTACCTCACTTTAGATGGTGACAATACATTTGTCTTCAGTATTTATGGACTGACTATAACTGACTACGTGCCACTCAGAGGCAGTAGATACAGGTTTACCAGTCTCAGCTGTATGCCATCCATGAACTCCTCACCACTGGCTCTTTCTCTAAACTTCTGGGTAGCTTCAGACTATAATCTGCAGTTGCAACTAAACCAAAGTGGATGGATTTATTGCAAGAACATTTAATTAATCCATCTAAATATAGACATATATTGACTCAGGTGCAGCCTGGGCAAAATTCAGCTTTTGATTAGCAGTTGATTTCTATTTGCAGTCTCAATTAAGCTAAAATAGGAGCTTTATCCCATGGGAAAGGGTAATTACTCAGCCCCCCTTTGGGACTTTAGGGAGCTACAGAAGTGCTATATAAAAGAAAGCTCTACAAATCTAGAACTGTTGTGCATGAACTCAAAGAATAAGATTTCACTGAAATAATTAAAATTACTAAAATCAAGAACCTGAAAGTTTTCAGCAGGACAAGTAGAGGCTATTCATAATATGTGGGTTATATACTTAGCTGTACTTCAATATTTATAGGTTCTCTCTGTTCACTCCAGACTTTGGGCAGAGTGCTATCAAACAGACAGGAATTGAGTGTGATTTGGGATTCAGTATGAGCTCTAGCCAATGTTGCAGGTGAGGCATGGTATAACAAGCTGTTTATCTGGACCCCTGAACTACTGATTCATCGATCTCCATCACATGTTCTAGACATTGGATTAGCTGTTAGATTAACCATTGATCTATACTCCATTAGTCCTACAGCTGCAAATACCAACATGCTTAACTGAAAGGCAAATTTTAAGTACTTTGATAGTAAATAAAGGTCTTTTAAACCATAAGGCAGAGACATGAACCTTTGACTGAATGCCAACACCTTGGCCCTAGGTCAGTCTGATTCAACTTTTTATACACTGATATAAATTGGAAGAAACTTTGCTAGTGCTAAAAAACCTGTGCTAGCATAAACTGCTCTGAGGTCAGTCTGGACCCTGTGGGACCAGGGTGGTGATGAGTGCTCTTGACAGACTATTCAGTAGGTTGCCCAGATCATCCCTGAGATATATACAGGCAATGGTACTGGTTGACTCTCGACGTGAGAAGGAAAATTCACAGATATCAGCTTTGTTTGTGTGGGTTGAAAGCGATTCTCCAGGGTGCATCCACTGCTTATAACTGCTCAGCTGTAAATCTGAGTGAAGGCTGGAGAAACAAAAAGCTGCCTATGTAGACAAACCACTTGGCTCTATGCCCTCTTCAGTGTTTACCCAGGCTGCAGACTGTTTTAGCTAAAGGAATCATAGAATAAATATGCTCTAAGGTCTAAAGATTCTCTCAACTATGTAAAATCCAAAATAGGGGCTGGGAAGGGCAGCTGCTCATTTGCATTCCTGGCACCCGGTGCTAATGACTGGAAGATAACTGTAAGAAATGCCATTTTTAAAATGCATTAATGTTTAAAGGAAAATCACACCTAACAGAACAGCACCCTTTTTTTCCTTCTCTTTTTTTGCATTTTTGCACTTTCTGTGCTCTTTAGACACACAGTTGAGATGCCCTAATACCAGACATTTTTTATGCAGCATGTGTGTTTGGTTTTGTTACTATACTGAGCTCCACAGAGCCTCTTTTCTAGGCTGAGCTCCCACTTCTCCCACCACAGCTTCTTTGAGACATCTCTTTTGCAAGGCTGTCTCTTTCTTTGACCCAGGGTTTTCCTCTCTCTGGCACAGGTGACTTGCCCTGGATGTTGCCCTCTCATTTCATTTCCCAGTTTATGATAACTATTCCTCTCTCCTGTCTTTCTTAAAATTGGAAAAGAAGTAAATTGCAAAGATTTTCTTGCAGTAAAACATGCCTGTTGAACTTTTTACTACAGCAGTTTTCCTTTTCTGAAGGAATCTGGGCTGTAAATACCAATACTTCAAGATCATTCGTGTTTACTAGAGGAAATTTGGTTTGGGAACAGAGCACAGAATTGGAAGTATGAGCTGCGAAGCTTTCGGCATTTTTGCCTGTGTTGATTTCTAAGCATATTTTGCCCTAAATGGACAATATAAAAACACAGAATGGTTTGGGTTGGAAGAGACATTAAAAATTATCTAGTTACAACCCATTCCATGGGTAGGGACATCTTCCACTAGACCAGGTTGCTCAAAGTCCCATCCAGCTTGGCTTTGAATACTTCCAGGGATGGGGCATCCACAACTTCTGTGCCACTGCCTCATTGCCCTCAACAAGGAAGAACTTCTTCCTAATATCTAATCTAAATCTACCCTTCATGCTGGGGCCCCAAAGCTGGACACAGTAGTGCAGACGAGGTCTCACAAGAGTGGAACAGAGCAGGAGAATCACCTCCCTCAACCTGCTTGTCATGTTTCATTTCGTGCAGCTGAGGATACAGTTGGCTTTCTGGGCTGCAAGCTAATGTTTATGGTATCTTCCAGTATTCAGATATGTAGCAAACAACGATATGCGCCTAATTTTTTGGACTGGTTAGATCAATGAAAAAAAGTGGAAAGACGAGCAGCTTTTTATTTGTGCTGGCAAAAGAGAGATAGCACCACATTAACATGAATGGCTTTGCACTAACAGCTGGTCAGCATCGCAAAGTACAATCCTTCCTGTATGCCTCAGTAGGGTAATAAGATTGAAATCCCCATTCTCTGCTACTTTAGCAGAAAGTGAGAGGCTCTGGCATTGTATTAAGAAATCATTACTCTTGTTTTCTATACTGAGGTGCTATTGAGATATAATGAAAATTTTAGAGCATAACTGTGCTTTTATTTTCCCTCCCATGTGTACACTTGTTCTCAGTGTCTGAACCTATATAGACTAGGTGTTTGAGTTATCACCTGATGCAGCTCTGTGCTTATGTATAGTTCCTTACCTGTATTGTTTTTGCGGTGGTGTTTCTCTGGCCCCATTTCCTCCAGCAAATCTCTTTCTCTAGGAGGAAGACCAAGAAGTCAAAATCCCAGTCCACCTGAAGTTAATGGCAAAACGATCATTGACTTTAACAGGGCCATAATTTCAGCGTCTAACACCATAAAGCAGCTTTCAGTACAATTGATTTCCTGAATTACATTCACTGAATATATGGTTTATTTCAAGGGTTCCCGAATGTTGTTTGTTCAGAAAGTACCCACAGCACCTTCTGGCTTCTAATATCTTTCCTCTGTAACAACAAATCTAATTGTTAAAATTTAACAAATGAATGTAAGGACTTACCTGGATAAAGGATGGGACAACAATCTTTCTAAATTCACAATGGTACAAAATCGCCAGTACTGAGTTTCCATAGGATTCTCAATGCATTAACAGCTGAAATTTCACAATCAGAAAAAACCCCAAACCACCCCATGACACAAAGTCAAGGCGCAGAAGTGTCTTTGTCAGTAGAAGTGAATTTTAAACTCAAGGAATTGAGTCAACATCTAGCTAAAAACCCTTACCAACTGCTTCAAGCATTGAGACTGATGCTGAACCTGAGCCTTTACTTTGAAGTTTAACTGAACTTGAATTGAAATCGATTCAGAACAAGCTCAGTCTCAGCTGGCCCCAAATCTTAGCTCAGAATTCCTCCATAAAAATAGAATAAATCAAATAAGTACATCTCAAGTTATTCTATCAACCAGCAGCACCTCAAGCTGGAGATGCTGTGATTAGCGTGAAGATAAGAAGCTGATCTACGTTTAGATGTTGGACAGCGAAAATTAAGACTTCTTTAACATAAGAGTAGAAGGGACCAATTCTGCATTCAGTGAGAGGGAAGGATGGCAAGGGAGATGAACATGAGGCAGGGATGACCTGACAGTGGTGTCACAACATGTAATTACATACTGCAATACGTAATACTGCATATTACATAGGATGTACTTATCCTGAGTAGTGTGTAATTCACCTAAGTATTAAGAGAATGTTAAGAGCCTACAGTTTCTATGCAAAACATAAACTCATCTAGTATCCATCATCTGAAAAATCAGCATGACATAAATTCAGAGGAAAATGGTTTTGACAAACAAGGTCAATAAAATTTTTATCTGTAAATCAGCCAGAGTAGAACAAATACTGTTGTTTGGGTCTGTAGAGTCAAAGAAGGAATGAGAAAATGAATTGAGTAACCACTGAAAATCAATTAGCATCTTGGCTGAAAGCACTAATAGAGTGAACACAGATTTTTTTTCTGAATTATAAAAACACACGAAAGAGAAACATCTCACCTGATGTCCACAAAGCTGTGTAGACATGAAATGTAGTGTTGCTCGTTAGTAAGTGTGTATACCCGTTAATCAAACTATGGTAGGTAAACCCCTACAATTTTATAAGAAAACATCAAATAAAATTACAGTGTGGTTTATCAACAGGCATTCTCTGTGTATCTTTGATTATATTTATTGCTGACTTATTCTGCTGAGCTGAATCTCACTAATAGTATTAGGGGTAATATCTATTTGTTTGATTTGTGATAGTAGTAATTTTTATTTGAGTTCCAGCTTCTCAATTGCAGTTGAATCTTTATCCAATGAAACCTAATAAAAGCACAGAAAGAGACCTCTTCCCTGCCTGACAGCATGCTGTGGCTTTGTCTCACCCGCATGGTGATGTACAGCGCAAGTATGTACAGACAGGGTGATGTATGCAAGATTGATTTGGTGGCTTATATATGTTAGAGACAAGTTTTTATAATCTTGTGCTTTCAATTCCAGACTAGCTTTCTGGAAATCAGATTGCAAGTAGACTGTGCTCTAAGCCAGGCTACACAAGGTTTCATGTGAACAGGTTAGAAACTTTTGCCAGATCTAAAGTTGCCAGATGATCTATCTATCTTGTCGGTAGGCTATTAGAAGATAACATATGCTTATTAGACCCCTGCCTGAGCTAAACACTAGTTTTTGGAAGATATAATGTGCTTATTCTTGAAATAACTGAATGAAATGAAACTAGCTGAACTGCAATTACCTTGGTTTCTTCTGGTCTTACTTCATAGCATGTAAACAATGTAAAAACCAAGAGGCAGCTGCAGAGAGCTCATGACCCGGCCTCAGCTCTGGAAATCAGTCAAGTATTTCCATCTAACTGATGGATGGCAAGTGTTTTCTGAAGCCCCCCTGAAGCTTTAAAAAAGCAAACCCATAGTTAAGGTGACATTTGCAAGTAGAATCAGTGGAGTCATTAAAATCATCCCTGGACCTGTACTTCTTCAAGCCTAACCTTCGTAACAGCCCACGCTTGGCATGAGGGCATGGGGCTCTGCTAACCTGGTGGCACATCCAGCTCTTGAAATGGGTATAGATGCAGGTTGCTAAAGTGCAAGATGCTTATGGTCTGGGGTAGATTTATGACACCATGTTTGTAATTTATGATTTTTTTTCTTTTTCCTTTTTTTTTTTTTCCCACTAGCTACATTTTGAATCATTGATGCGATTCTCAGTCATTCTTGTGCCAAGATATAAATCACTCACCTCCCAACAGCTATTCATGTGTCTGCAGCAAAGTGCTTTCCGTGTGGCAATTTGAAAAGCAATGAGGGAAAACTGGTACAGATCAATAATGGAGGATTTTGGGGGTGTTTAGAGCAGAAAATGGAATAAAGGATATTCTTTGAGGATAAAACATCTGTTACAGCCCATTACAAATAGGAGAACTGGGATTTAATGCTAAGTCTGGCACGTGGCACTATTATTGTCCTAACCAAATAAAGAATATGTGTTTACAAGGAATACATTAAAGCTTGATGAGGCATGGATAGCACCATAAAATATCAGTCGCTTCATGTATTTATGAGGTGAACAGTGACTATTACTGATTTTGTAGAAAAGTCTATCTTGCATTAAAAGGCTCGTGATGAGGAATTTTATGGCCACAAACACCAATGACATTAAAGAAGACAGAGCTAGATACTGCAGAACACATAAGGAAATATGTTGTTTCAAAAAATGCCTCTTTGAAGCACTACAGGAAAAGGTAGCGTGGTTTACAGGACACTTAGAAGAAATAACCCACATTCAGAACATCTGTGTAGATGACAGATCTTGAAAAGAATATTTTTGACAGTTTTGTGCTGCACAACCTCTCAGCTTTCTGCTTCCAGAACAGTCTAACAGCGGAGTACCCTGTGCTTGCTTTTCCTTTTGGTGGAAGTATGGTGTATTATTGTAATCCTTCTCTTACTCTAAGCAATGAGTCCCCTAAGCTGGCATGGCATGTAGTTTCTAGAATACTGCCGAATAAAGGACAAAAAATATTTTACTTGACACTTTGTGTTGCTGTTGATTGCCAGCTTGAAAATTACAACAGCAGTGGCAAAAGCTGAAAGATCCGTTCTGCTGGCCTGATTCATAGGAAAAGAATATATTTTTGTGCAAGCTGTCATGGCAAAATCCCCTTGAAACATTACTCAACATGACTGGATTGCAGAGTCAGGTCCTGTTTGAATAAAAGTCTTTAGCTTTCAGAAGAACTGAAGGAGTATGGTTTCATCATTACTGCAAAAATAGATGCCAATAAAGAAAAGATTAATTTTCTTGTCTCTTACTGAATCCTTGAAGACTTTTATGTGATTCAGTGCGTTTTATGAGCTGTGTTTCCAGGAATGCTGGCAGAATACAGGGTAATCGCTATTACACCATCATGTCAGCTTTATTTTAACCGCCCTCCACTGACTTTTGGAAAAATGAGGAGCAATAGGAATCATCAACCAGCTCTGTTTGTTTATACCTCTGTCTGGTTATCCGACCTTGCCAGCCCGCCTGCTCTATCGGCTTTACAGCACACACGGGACCTGTGAAATTACTCTGGGAGGAAGGAGCAGGGCAAAACATGGAACAACTTTGTCCTCTGAGTAGAGAAGGCAGGAACCCTCCCAGCAGCCTGGCCAGCAAAATGAGCTGTTCCCAAATCCACAGCTTGCTGTGTTTTCTGGCAAGCTGTTGTACCGTATTGTTGCTATGGTGTTCTCACAAAGGTGGCTGTCTGGATTGTAAACTGGGAGTGAAATCCTGTCCCTTCCTCTTCCTCCCCTCTGCACCTGCCCCATTTTAAATGTTTTTATAGGATGGTGAGATAAAATATATGATAAATTTTTTAGGCTGGCCAAGCCAGAATCTATTATCCAACTCATCCCGAAGGAGTGCTGCATATGTATACTCTGTGCATACGTATACTCTGTGCATACATATACCATGTTCTCTGGGAGTGATGCAGGTGTGCAAATATAGATCTCCAGTGCCCACTTGCTGAGGTTTAAGGCTTATGCAGCCAAGGGGTCCATGGGGAGCTGGCAGAAAGGGCCAAGAGCTTAAAAGAAGCCTCTGCCTTGCAGAGTGATTGCAGGGTTATTCTTTCCTCTGCGTTCAGGCACTTTACAGCAAAATAGTTTTATGAGTGTTCAAGAGACATTCTGAATCTTAAATGCTGCTGGTCAGTCTAGAAATCTCTCCTGCTGTCTCTAACCATGACCTGTGGCAGATGCTGAGGAAAAGGGTGACAGAAAAAGGACGTGAACAGCGAGACCTTGAATTTGCCATACTCTCAGCTGAAAGAAATCAGCTGCTCTGGGGCTTTGGAGATGAGAGCTGCATGCGGATGATCATACAAAGGTGCCACCTATCCGATGTTCACTCAGTTGTTTTCTAAACTCTTTTTCCTGTGGGTGGCTGTCAGCATGGGCTGTCAGTAAAAATCATGATACCACTCTATGCCAATATGAAAAAGAGCATCCTTCTGCTTGCTTTTAAAACTGTTCTGGGTAAATTCACTGAGAACTCTTTAGTTCTAATATTATGAGAAATAATAAGAGTCATGAGCCACTTCATTTGCTTCATAGTGCTTAGGATTTTGCAGACCTTTGTCATATCCTCCTGGATATACTTCTCTCCAGGATAAAGAGTCATAGCCTATGGGGTTAACCCTTAATATTGAAGGATCATTCTGATGACCCCTATTGCCCTTCTCCCTACCTTTCATAGCTCTGTTAGACTGATCAAGAAATGGGGTGACTGCACTATGAAACTACACAGCTAATAACGGCGTTTCTCTGTGCTTTCCTTTTTTTGACCACTGACAAATGTTGCAATGAAGACTATTTATCTGAGCAGACTTGCCTAGTACCATGTATCCAACCAAAGAGGTTTTAATGACTTTAGCTTTCTAGTGACTATTTAAATGATGCTAGTTTTTCCATACAGAATAGAACATAATTTTTTATATTCTTTAGCTTATACCTAAAATATAGCATCCGGAAGAGAAAGGAAAAAAAAAAGGCTTAGATTTCTAACTGTGGTTCCTGGTTTTCTGGTGGGACAGAGCTTGCATTTGCAGCTTGAACGAGCTGTACTGTGTTGGATTTTATACCTACAACTGTCTCAGAACTAAGTATTACTCATCTCAGACCTCAGTAAAGTGTAGTTATATGGAATAAAGCCCACACTTGAAGAGGAAGCTGGAAAACTTGCTCTTAAACCATTTGTTGAAAACTGCAGAGTTCAAAAAATTAAGAAGTAATCCCAGGGAAGATGGATTAGTGACCAGAATTCAAGAAAAGAAGTCAGATGTGAATAATAAATTGCATTTGTTACAAGACTGTGGTTTCACATTTGGGCACTTACATGGTACATATAAAACTATACATATGAGGTGTAGTTTCCAGACCTTTTTTCCTTTACTTTCTGTAACTCTGTTTTACAGGCAGAATTAATGTTATGTGTTCTGTCCACATGAGCATGTGGACAAATATATGTATATATATATATAAAACACAGCACAGCTCCAAGTTTCATGGAAGATTTATATTGTAATATTTATAGCCAGCATGTAAAACATTAATGCAATGGCCATTGACCCTGAGTGAGCTCAGCAATGCTGAGCAAGTAACCACACTGCTGGTGACACTATACTTTGCTCTGCCTGTCAGTCTGGGCAGTAGCACACCTGATTAATGTTTTACTTATATTCCTGGGGATATTTCTGTTCATCATGATTGAAGACAAACCGCTGTGATTTCTGTAGATTTGTTGCTATAGAGCTCATTGCTGAATATAACATTGCTCTTTCTCAGACTTCAATGTTTTGCATAACGTATGCTAATATTTTGGCCATTCTGTTTCTTTCTGCTTTGATTCCCTCTGCCTAGGACTAAAATATGCCAGATAAAAGTTGTAAAAACAAGACTAAAGAACTGAGTAGTGATACAGAGAGAAAGTGAGTTTGGTCTTTCAATTTTCCTTTCTTAAACAATATCTATGTCTCTCCTCCTGAGTGCCATGAAATGTTAATAATGCCAAAGTCTTGCTGTGATAGCTTGATTTGAAGTCTCCCTATATTTTGGCCCTGGCTGTGATCTCAAGCTCTGAACTCTTTCGATTAGTAAAATCCAGAGGTGAAGTTCATGTGGAGATAACATCTGTTTGCAACCAGTGGTGTCTTTTAAAGTGTATTCTTTTATGCATGGAGCTGTATTTCACTGCATCTCTTGCTGTGATTGCTGATCATGTAGACATACCTCAAGTGAACTTTAAATGTCTCATTTGGATAGGGCTACCGGAAAAGCAGAAGATACTTGGGGTTTGGCACAGGCTGAACCACCTGAATGTTTTTCTCAGTTGCTGGGTAGATTTTGCTACCAGACAGAGCTAGTTTAAAATGAGGTTGAACATGTCTGCATATGTTTCAGTTAGTTATATTCTTGTGCTAACAAGAAAAGAACCTTGTTCTTTTGAAAGCTAATTAGCTGTAAAGTGACAATAAAGTCATAAATTAGATGCATTGTCATCTGATTGCAGCAAAGTCAGAGGAAAAGTTTAGTGTTTCCAGGCCTGTTGTTAGGGCCATGAAAGAGAAGGGTTTGTGGGTTAATTCTACCATTCTTAGGTGCAGAACAGTGAATACTTGGTGATATGCATAGTTATGTCTTGTCTAGACTTAGTTCTTGATAAATCAGCTGAGTGAGGTCAATGCACACTAAATCTGAGGTCTTGCTTCAATAAGAATCTATTGCTGCTGTAGATTTGCTCTCTATTCTGACTTTCTTCTCTTTCCCATCATTTCCTTTTTCTTCCCAAATGCTCTGGGGACTCCTCCCAACACCATGCACCCTAGGCCTATACTCACCCACCACACATACACAAACACTTTCCTACTGCAAGTGGCTTAGAACATCCTCAGTTTCCACCTGAGATGACTCCTAGAATTATAGTCTTAATCTCTTCTTTGTTGCCTTTGCTTTATTTTTGGCCTGTCTTATGTTTTCCAGTATAGATGTATGTGACAACTTTCTAATGTTAGCCAAAACAAACCAATTTCCTTCCAGAAGAATGGGCACAGTTCTTTTCTTGGAACCTGGCATCAATTTGATGGAAACACTTAAGGAAATAATAATTAAAGTAAATCTGCAGCCAGATAGGGGGGAACAGTAACCCTTGATTGGTGGGAATGGAAGAAGAAGTAGCGTGGAAAACAGAGGAAGAGTGATTGTGGATAGTAAACTCTTCAGGTGGCAAAAATGTAAAGGAATGCTCATTATTTCTGTGTTTGCATTTCAGCTGTAAGGCAAAAAAGAAGCATCCCTTTGGTTTCATCCTCCCTGGTGCCTGCAGCTCTGCTTCCATCCAGCAAAAGTGACCTTCACCGTTCTTACATGTTGCACTTACAGCTTTTTCAGCTCTTTGTCCACAGCAAGCACTAAATTAAATTAAAACAGAAGCATAAGCTAAACTACACTCTGTTGTATTACAAACATGTATCCTATAACTACAATAAAATACTACTGTGATAAACCTTTAAGTTGGGGTCAATAAAGCAATAATACTGTACAGTGGAAACTGATCATTTAACATAATGAATGATTTATTACACCATCAACTTGTCCTTAGTTTTGTCTTAGGGCGGTTTACTAAGTGAGTGCTTTTTAACTACTGAAATAAACTGTTTCTTGAGGGAAATAAGTAAAAGCCTGTAAGTTATTGACAGGTGTAAGATTGGTCCTTCAGTCTACCAGAAAAATCAAGTCAGTAGAGCAAAAGAAAACCATGTATAATTTGACTGTTTTCAGCCATTACAGTATCAAAGACAACATGTAAATTTATGAAAGTAAATACAATGAATAAATAATAGGCTATGGTAACTGATGTTAAGAAATGTAGCCTTTAGGAGATGGATTATTTTTGTTTACCTGCAGCAGGTATGAAGTTAGTATAAGTAGCAAAATCCTGGCAGACAATGCCTCTGGTTAGTGAGTGGAGACCTGTCATGGCATGCCACATTCTGATTGTGTCACTAGAGAGATGTTGTAGGGGACAAACACTGCAAGAGTGAGAAGAACTTGACAGCTTTATGAAAGGAGCTAATATGACTGTGGTAGCAGAGCACAGAACTCAGAGACCCAGTAGCTGCTGTCACAGAGGCCCATACTTTCTTCCAGATGATCAGGAGGAACCGGTCCCTGACTGTTGTCCTCCTCAGCTGGAGAACATCCCTTCACTTGTACCTATCCTGTCTGTCACTGACACTGGAGTGCTTAAAAATGTTCTTTGGCTGAAGAGGTGTGGGCTAGCCCATATTCAGGACTGGACCTAGACTTTAGAGTGGATTATCTTGCATCGAGATGTGCTTATTAAGACAATTATTTATTTGTTCCAGAGTGGGATATTGGTGAACTAACATATGTCCAGTGGAGATTCAGTGTGAAACAGTGGGATGACCATAGGAATGCAGCTTTAAGAACAGATGTGTAAGGGAATCAAATGTGTTTGTGACAGTTCTGACACAGAGGCCAGCTGGCGTGGAATGGCCTTTGACCATTGTGCAATTAAACCTCTTAGTTTCCAAACCAGGTGTTAGCACTCAAAACTGAGCATGGTCCCTGACTTGTGCTCAGAAGAGAACTATTCTGGGAGAGAGCTGTTTTGTATTGAAACCACGCCAGGGTCTGCTCCAACAGCACTGAGAGATGGTTGAATTCTATTGCCCTGAAACATTTCTTGAAACAAACTAATTTATTTTATGTATGCAGTTTTAGAGCTTTAGAATGCAGAGGCAAGATATCTGGGACCTGTACAACACTCATGATATTTTTATTTCATGCTAGTGTAGCTCCACTGGCTTCAGTGAGGTTACTCTAGATTTACCCAGATGTGATCAAGAGAGATAAAAATTTTTCTTACACAATTTTGAAAGAAAAATGTCCACTTCCTCCTGCTTATAATTCAGTGCTCCAAAATTTAATGCATGGATAAAGCCCAGCTTACTAATAAGCTGCGTACATGATGAATATGTCCATAAATAAGAAAATTATCTATAACCTGGACATCAGCAGAAATGAGCTTGTTTGTTAGAGAAAGTTTGTTAGTAGTGATGTACAAATTGGCAAAAATGAATGTGAGAGACCTCAGAAGGAGAAAGAGAATAATTATGATGGAGATATGTGTGGAGAAATGGGAAAGGGCAGAAATATGTGTAACAGGAAATAGTGATGCTGGAAGTAGAAATACCCATGGAAAAAGTCAAGATTGAGCAGAAATAAAGCAGAGATTGAGACAGTGCGAGCATTGTTACAGGTGACAGATAAGAGACCTGGAAATACAAAAATGCTAATGGACAGGGAGATAAAGTAAGTGAGCCTATAAGGAAGTGATGGGAGAAGCTGGGGTGCTAGGTGAAGGAATGAGATGTGTACACAGTCTGAAGCAGGCACTTGAGGCTTGGGAATGGGGAGACAGAGAAGACTCTGTCCAGCGGGGAGAATGGAGAGCCTGAAATGTGGGACTCAGGTAAGAAACTGGAGGAGTTGGAGTGCTTGGGAAATGCAAAGGAAAAGGAAAGAGACCTTGACACCGGAGAAAATGTTGACAGTAAAAGCCCTGGCATGAGGATAACAGAGCATTGTTAGAAGCTGTGGCATATGCATGAGTTGGCCATGTTGGGGGGGAGAGGAAGGTGAATCATCTGCAACTGCAGAGTGTGCAAGAGGATGCTCAGAAATAGCAAGAGAGCGGAAGGCAGCAGGTAGGCTTTGCTGGAGGGGAGAAGGAGAGGAAACTTAGAGTCCCTGTTGGATGCAATGAAGTGTGTGACACACTAGGCTTTACGATGCTAATAAATCAATGTCAGGAACTAGTCTGCCAACAAACGCAGGATGAGCAAAATAGAAACTGAAAACCTCAATATCATCCTGGGAAAAAAACACATTTTTAAATGCTGCCTGCCTCCTACATGAAGCTGAGTACATCTGAAAATATCCCCTAATTTGCATATAAATAGCTACATAAATTGGACTTGATCTTGCTTTTGGTTGTAAACAGAGGTATGGGAACAGGAGGCAGCACAGTGCAGTAAATGTTGTGCTGGACTCGGCTTGCAGCTCTGCTCCAGCATTACTTTCTAACCTTAGGTAGGAGGCCCCTCAGACAAAAAATGACAGAAAGAATCTTTATCGTAGAGGATTGTAGGAGTAGCTAACAGTGACAGAGAGAGCTGTCTTTCTGGGATATTTAAACTGTCTTCCTTAATTTAGGATATTGAAAAGTTATTCAACTAAGTCTGAGACAATTGCCTTAGGCTTGAGTAATACTGAATGTAGGGAACAGGTGGAAAGTCATTCTTCTGACCTGTTATAAATGCCTGTGTTGGTGTTGGCATAAGATGAATTGCCTTTGAAAGATGGGAATCTATTAACTGTCATAAAAGGAACATAGTATAAGTACATTGGATTCAAACGTCCAAATGGTAGGCATCTGAACAACAGCAGAGGACTCTAACCTAAGTTGTCATTCTTGCAGGAATTTGTCTGAAAATAGTTAGTGGCAACACTTAATATTCTCTGTAAGTGTTTTGAGAACTTGAAATGTGATATGCAAACATACATATTATTAGTCACAAATATCCCCAGATTTCACATTTTTAGCACTTGAATGGTCAGATTTTGCCACAACTAAAATATTGAAATCTCAACATTTCAACATGTTTTTCTCAGTCTTTTTTCTCTCCAACTCTAACAACTGAAACCAAAAATATTTATATGTAACTTCCATGCAGGTCAAGTCACACTGCATGTAGATGATGAAGTTTACTTCTAGAAATATTAAGTCTATTATTAGACAGCAGCTTCTTTGGCACAGTTATTAAAAATCTCAAATAGAAATAAAATCTTTTTACAAACATAAGCTCTCACATATACGGGAAATGAACATTTTTTTGGATTAAGTTTCTTCCCAGCCACCACTTGTAAATGGTTTTACTGGAAAATGACATCATGGCGGGACCCATGTCAGTTTTGTTTAGCCATCTTTTGGCTCAATCTAAACCCTGTGGTGATAGAAATATGTCTCTGAAAAGGCAACTCATTCCATCCTAAAACGAGCACCTAAGGCAGATGAGATAAATCATTGTTTTCCCTACTGAATTCTAAGAGAATGCTAGTTTAGATTAAGGATATTTACATGTCTACAGTGAAGACAAATGCCTCATGCAGGGTGCTTTACTTGAAATATCATTGCCATTGAGTTCAAAATACCCCAGGATCACCAGTGTTACTCCTGTTTCCACAGCATCTTCTCCAGGAATTTGGAAGTAGTGAGACTGTTTGCATAGCTGAATTCACTCCTGCATCACAAGCAGTGACAACAAAAAGCATTTCTTCAGACCCTTTCTTAAATGCAGTCAGGTTCTGTATCTTCTCATTGCTGCAGCATACTCCTCCTTATGGGAGCCTGGTCTATAGCACCAGTTTTATTTGGTTTCAGTTTTGCCAGTATCGCTTGTTCCAGCAGGAAGAATGATCAGCAGATCTTTGCTGCTCCTTCACTGGTCCTTTCCTGCTTGGAGCCCTCATTGCATACCTGTCCTCTTGGCAAACTGCACAGACCTCTGGATGTGCTCAGCTGACAAACCTGATGGGTCTCCTTAGTAAGAGCCGGCAACCACATTCTGGCTCCTATTTTTTTTTGGATACTGGTACGCATGTGTTACCCTTTCTCTTCCTGTCTGCTTTTTGGCTGCACATCTCCCTGTCTTCTGTTTCCATGCTGAATAGTCTACATTTTAGGTCATAATCTTCTCCAGTTTCCGGTTCTCAAATATCTCAGTCATCTCCCATCGCTTTACCTCAGGGCTAGTTTCCTTCACTCTCATTGTCTCCTCACCTCCTTTTTTTGACCTGTTTATCCTTTATGCTCTCCAGTGTAGCAAACCTGTTCCTCAGCACTATCTCTCTGTATAGCATGCTGCTTTTTCTGGTTTGTTATAATGCTCATGCTCCCATTTGTGGGTAATAATCTTCATGTTGCCCACAAATTATTATCTTGTTACCCAAATTATGCCTGTGTCTATGTGTCCTCCTGTACTTTTCCTGTTTCTCAAACACAGATACCTCCCCTAAAAACATGTTTAAGGGCCTCATTCCCTGGACAAATATCTGCATAACCTTCCAATGTTGTGTTTGTGAGGAAGTCTCTGATGTCTGAGTAAACCAGTTTCATAGAATACTATAACAGTTTCTTAAGTTATCTCTATTGAAGGGTGGTTGTTGTATCCATCAGTTCCCAGGAGGTCCAGCCCTACCCATAACAATAATTCCCTTGCTGGAACTCATATATTATTATTCCTTTGTTTGAACTGAGCTGTATCAGAGCCACAGGCAGTCAAAGCCTTTTAACTGTGCTCAACATTAAACTGTTGCAGGTGGTTAAATGTTTTGCCCAGATAGCTTTGCAAACTTGGAATCATCTAGCACAAATGCAACCCCATCATCAGCTGCAGCCTCAAGAGTGGAAAGTCACTTCCATGCCTTTGATGTTCACATCATAATGCACATAGATATCCATGTCGTGGGTCAAAAAAAGAGGAACAAACAGGAAAGCCCATGCTGAAAAAAGTCAAGGAGAAGTATTGAAAGGAGTTGAGCAGAAATCCCTCTTACTGATGTTCATTTGATAAGGTTGGGTCTTTCCTACCAGACCCTCTCTGATGGGCTGGATGTTGTCCCTTTCCTTTCCCTGGCAGCAGACCCTGACTCTGAGTATTGCCTCAGCCTCAGAGAGGTTTCTTCTGATATTACAGATCCTGCAGGGCTTTGGCAGCAGAGCAACCTTCTTTGCTCACTTCAAGAAACGGATTCAGGTTGAGAGTTAAGGGAGTTTGTACAGGAGGAGCTCAAGAATATGTGTGCAAGCTCTCACAGAACTTCATGGGAAATTTGCCAAAAAGTTATCAGCTTCAGACTAGATTAATTTTCTTTAACCTCCCACTGTGAGATAAAAATCAAGTTTCTGACAGTGTGAGCCACTGAAAGGTGTCATGGATCTGTAGCTCTAGCAGAGCAGAAGATTGGCATGGGGAATAAAGGAGCAGAGGGTGTTTGGGCTGAGAGGCAGAGATGCTCTGAGACCAGTGCCGACCTCAGCTAGACACTTTCTGTTTCTAGCAAGCGATTTATGACTTGAAAACATTCAAAATTCAACTTGAAACCAGTGGAAAATATAGGTCAAATTGAAAGAACAGCTTTGTGGAAGAAAAGCAAGCAAAGAAAAAAAGACACAACAAAAAAAAACCAAAAGAAAAAAAGTGTTGGCAAAGTCAGAAAGATTAGTTTCAGCAATTTCCAAACACAATGTTTCAATTTTTTGAGCTGGATTAAAAAAGAGCATTTGCTGAAGGAACTCCAGCTCTTATAATCCTGGTGATTAAGGCACCAGCCCAACATGCTGAAGACCTGAAAGCCCATCCCTATCTGATTCTGAAACGGAGTTTGAATATCTGCTGTCTAAGGAGACTTTTCCCACTGAGCAATCATGCACTGCATCTCTATTCTTTCTCTCTGTTGGACCTATTCCAATTTGAAATCAAATTGTTATAAAGAAATACTCCCTGGAAAGGAGCAAGACTCCATAGGCTGGGAGTCTAGAGAAGGGAAACCTGAGCTCAACTCTTTCTTCCAAGTTGCATGGCAAGAGGGAGTTGGGCCCAGATGAGTGCTGTAATCAGCTTACTCCAGAGAGAAGTGACAAATACTGCCTCATTTCTGTGGGTTTTTTTGAATGGCTCCACAGACTAGATTATCATGCACACCATTTTTTTTTATTTTCTTACCTTAAAAAAACCCCTCAACCTAAAAACCAACCAAACAAAAATTACTGCAATATCTGGAAATTAAAAGAAACCTGTCACTCCCATCTGAATGAAATTATTCATGTTTTGTTCTATCCAAACACAGTTTATTCATTTTGTGACACTTTCTTCCTGCAGATTTTTATATTGCTTCTTCAACTTTTCAGTTCGCGTGCTGAGACAAATAAGTCATTCTTGTGGCACATATTCAGCTTCTACTGGACTTCCACTGGACAATCCAGAGGAAATTTGTAAAGGAGAAACATATATTTTACTTTGTTTTTTTTCTCCATAGGAGTGGGTGACTGAATCGTCCTTTTATTTAGGTCCTTGTTTAATAGCACTCCACCAATTTTATAAAATCATCTTTAATGCATCAGACAAAATGACCTCATGGTCTGATCCATTAAAAAAAACTTATGAAAGGCACAAACCCCACAGATTATATTACTATCCCATTATTCCATTCTTCTGGGAGCTTTTTCTTTCTGTCATGCTTTATTGTACAAGACAGAGAATAAAAAAGTTTTGCAATAATTTCTAGGCTGGTTTACATAGTGTGCTATGTGTCATATTTTAATGTTTCAAATCCTTTAATCTTTCAAGTAAGAAACATATCCTAACTTTACAGCATTGGTCTTCCAGGAACTTCTGGGAATGAAGGATTTAGAAAGTCTATGGTAAAAGGATCACTACACGTTACTATTGCTTAACGACTATTACTATGTGCAAATTCAGACACCAGTGTGAACTGAACACATTTGGCAAGTAGTAGGGGAGATATATTAAAGAAATAAAATTAGGGTTAGTAAATTCTTTAACTAGGATTCAGGCTACTTGCAGAAGGATATAATTTCTTTTATTAAGATGTAGCAACTCAGGTCTCAGGCAAGTTGTATCTTCTGGGTTTGCTGAATTCTTTGCTGACTATCAAGGAAGGGAGAAGAACAATTTAGGTGCTTAGTTGGCTAGATATGGACCATGTTGTCTATTACCTGTTATCAGTATGTTTTATGTAGAGACGTTCTCCAGTAAAAAAGGCTGGGCATCCCCTATGGCTCATCTAGGGCCTTCCTTATTGCCATGATGGTTCTCATCAGTGGACTAAGCTGCAGGAGCTGAGTAACTGAGGTAGAGTTTCCGTGCAGCTCTGCACACTGTCTCTACCTACTGAGCAGCCAGCAATTGCAATGCAGGTCCGTGGCTCAAAATGGAGGAATAATGCTGGAGATGAGCAAGAGGAGCTCTTGAGCTAGGGCTCTCATGTGCTCATGTTTCACATTTTCTCATCTACTGAAATAAAGATGATGGTAATTAACTTCCTACCTTGCATAGGTGGTGTGAAGTTTAATTAGCTCATGTACTCTTCAGCTGCAAGATAGCTTCGTGCTATATTCTTGTAGTGCCACTTTTTAATCTAGGGTGAGAAACAAAACACATTACTCAGAAGCTGCTTGTATCTGAAAAGTGGAAGAGGCAGAGCACAGTGAAGTAAGGGAGTTCTTTCTGGCATGGCTTTCAGTCTGTGATAGTAATGGTCTGGAATGAAAAGGCTAATCAGTAAAACCACCCTTGTTAAATCTGTCCATTAGGAATAAAATAATTTTCAACCATTACCAAAGGTACACAGATCTACTTGCATGTCTAGTGACCTATTGGGTGTAATACAGTAAGACTACCTCAGCAGCAGCAACATTTTTGACAAGAAATGTAACTTTAAAATCTGCTGCTCTTGGTGTAAACAGTGCATTTATAGTCTGCTTGGCAGTGGAGGTGATTATCTCCCAGTGAACAGAGAATTGTGGTTAGGGGAAAATAATGATAGAGGAAGAAAAGTAACTAAATTTTTTTAATGGACTTCTACATGTCTTGCTCTTATTATTGTAATTAGCTTTTCTCCTGTTTTTCTTTATTCCAGTAGACTACTAAATCAGTAACAGTCTCTACAGTGTCTGAAAAAAAGTTCAAGACGAATGAACTTTCCCATATGGATGTAATATTTGCAGCCATAAATAAATTCTTAAGGTTTTTGTAAGGCTTTTCACACACCCACAGATTCTGCTATCAGCCAGTAAATCTTTGTTTAAGACACTATGAGATCGGATTTCCCTGGATGAAGCATTAGTCGAAACGGGTAGAAAATCACACTGCAGAGAAACTACTATTTCCAAATTCTGCCTTCCCATCCACCTCAAGCAGAATATTCTCTTCCCCTCTGCTTTTCTTCAGGATTTCCTACCATGGCATCTACTTGAAGTTGGGAAGAAGCAGATAGTGTCCTTGGTGTGCATTTTTTCTAACAGCAGAGGGGACCTTACTGTTGGACAAATGGGGTTTGAAAAGTGCAAAGTGCAGCAGGTCATCTGGAATTGTTGCTGTCTTTTCCTCTTCTAGCAGGACATCTGTTCAGCTAGCTCAGCTTCATAGCTAGTTCCTGTGCAACAGCAAGAAAAAAAAGCCTCCATGATTTCTTCAGTGATGTTTGAGAGCATCTCTTAAGATTCTTCTGCAGCACACAAAGGGGGCCAATGAATGCTTTCAAAAAAGGTTTGCTTTCAGCTATTCACATAATACTTCATACAGTACTGTACTTTCCTACAGACCATAGCTCTTCACCCCTGAAAGCTCTTCCTGGGAGTCAGATATGCAGATACCAAAGCAGTGCAGTTGCAGAGGATTATGTGGTCTCATCAGTGACTCCATTAGACAGAATAAAAAGATACCCTTTTTATCAGACAGAGGAAGAATATGAAGTCTAGAACCTCATTGTCTTTCTGGAAATCAGAGCAATGCTCTCTATACATTTATTTTGCATTTAGGGATGTTAGGAATTTCTTATTTCCGGGGAATTGCTTCTTTTCCACAAAATATTTCCTTTACACTTCTTTCATTTTGAAGCCATGGCAACTGTAGCCATAGCATTTACCACCTATAAGAATTATTAATGCTCCACAGTTGAGCTGGATTTAGTAATTAACACATGAAAGGCAATGGCTCAATAACAATAATACCTCTAATCAGCAGGGTGTATCTTATGTGTGTGCTGGACTTCTGTACAGAATAAGAATCTGATGAGGTCAGCTACAAATTAGTTCCTACAATCACAGAAAAATAAATGCCACTGAGGGACTTTGTAAAGTCCCTACTCATCCTGCTGCCCTTAAGTGGAATAAGTTACAAGGATTAATTATCACTGTGCAGACAACCTTACTGAATTCTGCACAACCTCTTCTTACAACATTCCCATGATGGAGATTCCCCCACCAACCCGGGCGAGTTTGACAGTCTCATTCCAGTACTCTGTTATTCTCACTGTTTACCCTTTTCTGCACCCCTTACTTGGCTTATCCAACACAGGCATGGAGAACAGCTGTGATACCCTTTCTTTAAGGCTGTTCTGGGAAAACAATAAAGAAGAAGCAGCACATGTCCACAACCATCTTTCATATGAATTGTTTACTAGCTTCAATGAGCCAAATCATGTGATTCAAGGTCTTGCTCACAATTAGAGTTCTGCAGCTTGACTAGCATGGCTAGGTAACTCTTTAGCTGGTGGTTTCTGTGGGACTATTTTTCAGTGATTTTAAATAAATTTTCTAACTCATCTTTAACAGCAGTTCATAACATTTAAGAATTGTGGCATTATTGAAATTTACCTTTGAGATTTTCTTCACCTGAATAAAATATACCAGTAAATCCAGAAAGAGATGGTATAAATGTATTTACTGAATATATTTACATCTACTAACCTTTTGATCATCATGCTTAGTCTTCATAGAATCACACTTAGTGAATCACTCCCAGCGGCAGGATGGACTTCTATCTCTTTCACTTTTCATGTGGTACTAAGTGAATGGTTAATAAAGA